>WTSP01007687.1:93256-153298 GCA_025331215.1 Actenoides lindsayi
TATGTATGAGATTCTAGGGGATGGGGTGGGGGTGGGTGGGGGTGGGGGGTGGTGGGTAGAAGGAGTGTCATTTTTTTTTGGTTTTGTGGTATTTTAAGTTTAGAAGGAAGAACATTGTGTAGCTCATATTCTCTTAAGCATTGTGTCATTTGGTGCTTTGTCTTTGGTGCTGTAGGAATAGTAGAAACAATATTAACTTACTTCAGGTAGCATCTTAATTTCAGTACCATGTCATTATGCCACATTAACTTTGGTATATGTTTTAAAATCAGTTATACCGAAGGAAACAAACAATAAATTATAGAGAACACTTTCTAACTTATTTGACTGTCCATATAAATAGGTATAGCTATGTATTCTTGGATCAAATGCATTATTCTGTCATTTAAACTAGCACACCATATTTTGGATGATTGCTTCTGGCAGTGCTGTGCAAGTTCTCCGGGAGGACAAACTGAGTAAATCATAAAAAAAAAAGTGTTTCATGGAAGAAATAAACGGTTCCAAACTAATACTATAAATTGAACTTCTATTAATGAATCTGTTTTTTATTACATAGGTTAAATTACAGCAATCATTGTAGAGCAGAGCACTACAGAAATACTAAGTTATAGAATAATCTTGTACCCTGTGTTTCTGATGGGCCATTTCAGTGCAATGAAAAAACACAACAGAAACGTTACATACAAGAAAAAAGGAAATAACTGCTCTGTACTTGTGAGTCTTTATTTTGAAAACAAGCTGGTATTGGAGAAATAAGCCGTGCTGCAGAAAAATGCACTTAGACTGCATGTAGAGATTTCATGTATCTTCTCATCACCCTTCCCATATTTATCATAGCATGGGCTATACACTACAACCTCCTCAAAAGGATTACAGGACAACTTTTTGTATGTGTCAAAAAAAATTTGCCAGATATCTCAGGTTAATTGTTTAATTCCTATGTCTAAGGATAAGACACATCTAAAAACGCTTCAACTGGTTAAGTCTTAGGCACAGGTAGGGGACAGGATAAAGAACACAGGTAAACATCTCTATTTGCTAGTTCATAGCTCGCTTCGTTTTGTCAGTAGGGATTTTTGGTTTTGGTACCCCTTGGGGCCAGCACAATGAGGGGATTTTGTCCTCCTTAACACATTGAGCAGACTAGAATAAAATCTGTAATTAAAATAGATTGGGTTACATTGTAATTTTTCATTCTATTGAAAAAAATGAGGGTTTTTTTCAGGAAAATCACATTTTTATCATTCATTTCCTGTGTCTTCTGGTGAGATGATAATTTAGCACTTTGTAAATGTGCCAGTAAGTTAGTAATTCTAGAGTCATTAATTTTGCATTTATCTTAATTGTGTTACATTTATGGATATTATGGAGTTTTACTTTTTAACACTTGAAAAATATTACTACAGTGTTATTTTTGAACTGGGTCTAAAAAGATTAAATGATCTTATTTTAATGCAAATATTTTTGACATATAAAAATGGAAATACTTCCTTGATTGTGAGTTAACCAATTTTCATTTAAATGTCACTAGGAATCTTTATAGAAATGGGAATAGGTTTTTTTCCCTTTTTGTCTTTAGATAATTCTATGCTCATGATCTAGAAATTGAACCACTAACCTCCTGATCTTTATTTTTGACTGAAGTTCAATAAGGGATTGGATAAATTCATAAAAGATGAGCCCATAGGTGGCTAATTAATATACTGATGTACAACCTTTAACTCAAGAAGCCCATAAAACACTGATTGCCATAAGCTGGAATGGTTTACTAAAAAAGAATAAATATTTTGTCCTGTTTCTTAAGTTCTTTTTGTCAGCATGCACTGCTGACAGCTGCTGGAGAGAGATTTGAGGCTATCTTTCTTATGTCTCTTATGTGCTGACATTATATGATGCGATAGCTGTGATTCTGTAAACATGGTCAAAAGCTCAACTTTAAAAGTTATGCTTGTGCTTTTGAAAGACTCAAGTAGCTGCTGAGCTTATGATACAGTTCTTTGGGAGACGGTATGATCTTTAACTAAGAAATTGCATTTTATTTTACAAAATGCTACATATTTCTGGCTTTTATGTTCTCCTCATTCCTCATCTTATTTTCTGAGCTCAAATCAGCGTGATGTGTTGTCAGACACAAGCATGTGCTGAATCTTCAGCATTTACTTTTCTGCCCACAGAGAGAAGTGAACCATGCAGATGGCACTGGCATGGTTTTTACAAACCCAAAGCAATGTTAAGCAGAAATTCAGAGTATTGCCATATAAGAATGAAACCAAAGTTCTTCAGAACTAAATCAACACAATCCCAAACAATAAAAACATAAACACAGAAAGATGCCTTAGGTTTAAAATAGTCTGAGGTTTTTGGGGTGGGTTTTTTTTCAGTCTTCTCTTTGGACATTGAAACTCAGCTTTGTTAAGTATCGTACCATGAATATTGATGGATGTGTACTGTTGAAAAAGAGTTAAATTTTTACTGTAATAATAAATATTGTTCAACTGTTTCAACCTGATCTACATCTCTGTGAGAATATGGGCAGTGTCTGACATTTTGTTCCTGGCTACAGGTGACAGTTTTGAAGATTTCCCTAGTACCCTCTTCTCCATTTGAGGATATGATTAATTGGTAGAAATACATTTTATTACTTAATTTCTCCCCTGAAAACTATAATGCAATATATCACATAAGTTTCATAGAATTGCTTGTTATTTTTCATGACTGATGATTTGAAGTATGTGGTTGGGAAGCTGTAGGAATGGGTATTAGTTAAATATTTTAGGCTATTCCAAGTGGCAGTCTGCACCAAAGAAATAAAGGAATTATTAGTGTCTTTATAGACTTCTTTAAGCCAGCAGCTATTGTAACTGTTGGTTTTGGAGTTATCTTAGTCCCCCCCCCACCCCCCTTTTTTTTTTTTAGCACATTTTCTCAGTAAAAAATAAAATTAATTTCTGATCACCATTTTGTGGCTTTTGTACTGATCTCTGATGCAGTTAATTCACTTGTTCCATGCTATATCAATACTTTTTGACACTTTCTTCCCAGATCTTTTGTGGTCTTGCTGCCCCTCTACCAACATGCCATGCTACTTTTTAAAGAAATACTGTTTTTCTAGTATTTTATTGGATGTGTTACTTCGGCGCTACTTTTTGATTTTCTTCCCTGTTTATCTTCAGTCTTCTGTAAACTATTTTTTCTTAATCATGCTTAAGTCTTATTTTTTTCTGCTCTGCTGGGTTACTCATGTAGTGCTTCATTTTACATTCTCATCTGTTTACCCACTGCCTTGCTCCTTAGATATTTTTAAACTGTGATGGTGTACTTCTTTACTTTCTCCCATTATTAAACCAGTTATTCATCTTTGCCATTGTACTTCTAATGAAATCAGCATTGCGTTTATTTCATCTTTCAGATGTACATTATGAATATAACACATCTTATTAGAATTATATGTTCACTGTGGACAGATAGGGAAAACACAAAGTGATCGTATTGTGAATGCCCTGAGATGAAATTCCAGGAATAATTTTCATTTATTTTGATACTTCTTGTCTGAGTGTATGTGTTTGCTAAAAAAACCATAGCTATAAGCCGTTATGGTTGATGTTGCTGTCAGTGCATGAGTTTGCAGGACAGGTACTTTTCCTATGAAAAAATACAGATAATGGAACTTTACAACTCTCAATAACAATGAAAGAGATGAAAAAGACACAAGACATGTTTTGTGTATAAATGAGGTATTTATTTTGAAGGTAGGGGTTTGAAAAGAAGACTTCTAACCTTTCAGAATGCTCGAAAATGATGATTGAAATTAAACTAGTGAAGATAATCAAGTTTAGCTGAAGGTACTTGGACTTCTGGTATTTCTTATACAAAATACTCAAGACTAAGGCATGGTGGTTTGCTTTAGTTTAGTAGAATTAGCTTTTATAATTATAATCCCCTAAGAAAGCCATCTTCAATTTGAGAATGGTTCCAGCCACTCCCTGTCTCTAGAACTGGGTTATCAATATTTTTACCTGCTTTTAAACATGTTACTTAATAGTTGTGCTGTCATGTCTGAAAAGTCAAATAAAATGTGAAATGAGTCGCTTTTTATGAAGATTAAGAAGTATTATGTTCTAGGAGCTGAAGGAAGAATAGAGGAGTTTATTAGAATATTTTTTAAGATTAATTTGCAAGTTTTGCAAGTCAGTTTTTATCATGCAGTTATAACCCAGACTGAGTTTTGTAAGAGTCTTATTTCTGTATATGTATGAGATTACTAGAGTGGAACAGGTGAAAAACTGTTGTGTCAGCATGATCCCTGATGATACAATTAGTTGATGGCGCAGAAAAGAATTTAGGTTTACTACAGGACCACCAAGGACATAGAACATACTTTAAAAATGTTTAAAAAGTAAAGCAATAGAAAATAATGGCTTGCATATTACATGTTCTTAAAATATTTTAGTGTAACTTATTCTTGTGTCAATCTACAGACGTATGTTTTTACTGCTAGTACCTTGTTAGAGTGCATGGGAGGTATAGCAGAAACATTATCTTATGTGGTTGTGAAATCATAAAACTCCATATGCTCCTGTTGAGGATCCCTTGTGTTAAAGGGATATAGGATGTAGTCAACAGAAACTTTAGGTTTTCTGTGGGACATAACTAAAATATTTCATCTAAGATGGCAGAACTAAGTCAAAATTAGAAGTCTTTCCTATACTATGCATGATTAAATGAAGCCTTAAATAGGAGAAGCATTGAGAATCATGGTGTAACGTAGTGCTTTATGTTACAAATACAATTGATATTATGTTAGTCTGATTATGTCGTAGAGCACAGACTCAGGAGGATGCACAACATTCCAGGTGTAAATATAAACTCTGCAATGTTGTTTGAGAATTCAGACAAGTTTATAAGCATTTATAAGTAGACATAAATATTGTGTGTTTTGTTGTTTCTGCAAATCTTACAAGGCTAAAGTCCTTACAAGTACCAATGTACGCAGCATACTTTATTTCTTCTTGCACGGTGTATAAATGTCCAGTGTGAAGAGATTAGTGCGTGTGATAATATTCATAAGCTCTAAGCTTTAGGTTAATTTGAATTTGTTGGAGTAAAAGTCTTCTAAGGCAGTTCAATGGTAAGATAAACTCACAGGATTCATTGACTGCAATCCTGCAAAAGCTGATTTAAAGCTGCAGTGTGGAAAAACCTGTGATGTCATATGTAAAATGTATCATTCAGATTAAAAAGAAAATAAAATAATAAGTGTTTTTTCTTAAAATCGTGTAAAATATTTTGCATGTTATTATTAATGCCACTATCAAGGAAAACATCTTTTCATGCTGTAAGTGTGCTGGATTTAGTTCCGCTCTTTAACTATGGTGACAAGAATAATTTAGTATTAAAGCCTAATTAATCCTCTGTGTTCAGTCTGTCAAAGCTAATGTATTTGCCAAGTCATACCGATTCCAATAGGATGTTTGTCCAGTCAGAAATTATTATCACCAGCAACTCATTTCACAAAGGACTTTGCCCAGCCTGCAGTGGTAACTTGGAATTGGTGCTACTGGGACTGAATAAAAGAAAGTGTTTTGAAGGAGAAATGGCTTTGTTATCTTTTATAAATGTTTGTTTTTGTTTTCCCTTATTTGTGTTACAGAGCTCTAATGCTCTTAAAAGTGAAATGAGAACGTGGTATGGTGATGATTACTCCAGAAATTAATTGCACTGCAATCTAAAGTGGGCTGAAAAGTTAATTTCAGTCTAAAGTAAAAGAACATAAAATTTTATTCAAGATGAAATTTCATTCGCTCTGATTTCACTATTGGTTGCTTATAATGCTTCTTGGGAGACAAGCAAGTATAACCTACTGGCATGAAAACAGCCTATAAAATTTAATAAAACCACAAAGCTATTAATCCACCATCTTTGTAAGCTTTCTTTTTTTTTGGTGTTTTATTTATTTTATTTTCATTATCCTTTAAAAAGGACATACCAGCCTCAGAATCTCTTCCCATGCAATTTTACTTCTTCTGAAAATTCAGCCTTTCTTTTCCACTAGTTAATTATTTCTCATGCTATTTGTTTATGAAGAGTTGAAAAGAGGAAAAATTAGAGGAGTCTTACTCTTCTCTCTAGGTGCTATTGTGTTAGCTACCACTTTTAATCTTACGGAGTGACATTGTATATGAATTAGATGATATAAATAATTTTAATGTATTGTTTTGATGCAGTAATCATAGTAACATTAAAATAGCTAGGAAAATGAGTCATTCTTTGCACTAGGATAAAGAAAGAAAAATCTAAGCAAACAATTTGTGATGTTGTATAGCACTTTCGCCTACACTCACTTCTATATAGCTCCCACTATCTTTTCAAGTGTTTTATGTGTTATCATATTTGTGGTTAAAAGCTGTTGAATTGTTCCCCTTTACCTTCCTTTCACTGGGGAGTTAAGAGTGCTCCAAGCCAAAATTATTGTTCAGGTCATTACAAAGGCACTGCTGATATTGTATTTCATACTTAATGAATCTTTATTGGCATCTGGGTCTAACCTTGATTCTGCTTAGTGAATCATAGCTAGCAGTCTCTGAGTAGATGCTCCATTGTCCTATCCGATTCCAGCATAAATAAACGTGGTCTATCCCAGGTATCGGCAATTTCATAGTAAGATGCAGTTTTGTGGTTCACAGAGTCATAGAATTATCAAGGTTGGAAAAGATCTTTAAGATCATTGAGTCCAACCATTAACCCTACTCCACCAGGTCCACCACTAAGCCATATCCCCAAGTACCACATCTATACAGCTTTTAAACACATCCAGGTATGGTGACTTGACCGTCTCCCTAGGCATCCTGTTCCAATAGCTGACAACCTTTTCAGTGAAAAAAAATTTCCTAATGTCCAGTTTAAACCTCCCCTAGGGCAGCTTGAGGCCATTCCCTCTTGTTCTGTCACTAGTTAGTTGTGAGAAGAGACCGGTGCCTTTCAGGTAGTTGTAGAGAGAGCTAACGTCTTCCCTCAGACTCCTTTTCTTCAGACTAAAGAGCCTCAGCTGCTTCTCATAAGACTTGTTCTCCAGGCCCTTCACCAGCTTAGTTGCTCTCCTCTGGACCTGCTCCAGCACCTCAATGTCTTTCTTGTATTGAGGTGCCCAAAACTGAACACAGTACTCGAGGTGTGGCCTCACCAATGCTGAATACAGAGGGACAATCACCTCCCCAGTCCTGCTTGCCACACGATTTCAGGCCAGGATGCCCTTGGCCTTCTTGGCCACCTGGGCACACTGCTGGCTCATACTCAGCCTCTTGTTGATCACTCCCCCAGGTCCCTTTCTGACAGACAGCTTTTCAGCAGCTCTTCCCCAAGCCTGTAGCACTGCATGGGGTTGTTGTGGCTCAAGTGCAGGGCCCAGCACAAGAAGAATAAAATTATATATATATAAAGATTAAAAAGAAAAATAAATTCTGTGTTCCACTGAGACCTCACAGGCAGTTAGGCAATGTTTGTGGTCTTGTGTAAAAGCTCTGTAAATGTCAAATAAAAGTTATGTTACATTTAAACTTTTTAAACTTAATATAATTTGTTAACAAAGGTGATGTTCTCAGCTTTCATAATGTCCTCAGTCATGCTGTTAAAATCATGCCTCTCTATCTTTTCATCCCTAAAGATCTCAAGGCTTATTGTGAACCTCAAAGTTCTCAATTTATTCAATTTTTTAGGATAAGAGATTAGAGAAATAATGTATTTATTTTATAAGCTGTAAGCTGGAATAAGTCAAAATGTCCAATATAACATAGTAAATGTGTGAAAGCTGAAAAGCAACTCAATTCCATGTCTTAACTTCCAGTATTTCAATGCAGAGCTGGAGAGCTCCCCATCCCTTCTATGGTGTGTGGGAAGCCCTTTCAGTGCTTCAGTTGTCTTAAGCAATATTGTCTCCCACTGCAGCTTCTCTCCTTGCCCTTTAATGCCTGATGGCACTTTCAGCATTTCTGTTCTCTCTAATTCCTTTTGATGTCAAAATAGGTAGCATGGAAGAGAAAACCACAGTCACAGGTCTGAATGATTTTATTGCAAGTGAATTACATACATGTGGATTCCTCACTCTTGGAAAAAAGAGCTGAGGGATAGGCTATATAACAGGAGTCAGTAACATCATAAGTGGTAGGGAGAATTAGACAGACAGCAGCTGCTATTTTCCAGAGCAATGCCTAAGGGGGCCCTTGAATCTGGTGAGATCCTGGAGCTGCAGACTGGAAGCTTGGCAGGGTACTCTGAGATGTTATTGTATATAGTAATATTGTTACTGTGTGCTTCCTTGGTTTACTTCTTTTGGCAGCTTCTGAGAGTGAATGCTGGTCTAGGTGGACTCCATGATCCTAGTGCACATAGCTACTCTCAGGTGTAGGAGGGAAACTGTATAGTGTAGCTCTGGATTAGTTACAGCCTGAAAAGCTCAGACTCAGCAGCTTGCTAGGAAGGATTTCTATGCAGATAACTAATTAAACTGAAATCAAGTAAGAAAAATTCAGAGCTCATCAATTTCTGTTGCAGGGAGGGTGTTTTTTAGGGTCAGCTCCAATATAGAATCCATCATGCCCGAGTATAAGTACATGAATGTATTTTCCCAGGTCTCTGGATGAGAGCTCCTGCTGGCTGCCATGTGTTCAGAGTTCTCTCTCTTTTTAGTAGAAATGCCTTTCTTTTCTTGCACACACTAAAACCTGACAAGTTTTTAAGTTAGTTTAATTTTTGGCAAAAGTCAGGTTTGTGCTGTTGCTTTTAAGGCAAGCTCTATTTTTAAACCTGAGGGCTATTTCCTTTTCTTTAGTTTTTATGTATGTGCAGCTCATGTATTGATAGTTTTGAGGGTTCATAAATGATCTTCCCCCCCACCCCCCAAAACCTGCCTTTGGCAAGAGATGCTCTTGCAAAGTGGTCCCCGATCAGTGTTTTGGATCTCTCTCTCATTTTAGCAATTAATCCATCTTTTGCCACAGGGCATACCTAGTATTTCTGCTTTGTGGATGTTCCTTACAATTCAAAACGTGTCATTATAGGTACCATGTGATATAGGAGGAAAATGTTGACAGTAAAGGATTTTGTGGAACTAGGGTGAAATGTGGAATACCGCAATCAGGAGGGGATATTTAAATGTCTCACTTAAGCTGTCAGGCAAAGTAGATATGCAGTGATGCATATGTTCTGAGAATATAAAATCTGCTGCATGTACTACCTTCAAAGAAGTACTTTGAAATAGGAATTGCATCTGAAATTAATTCTGTATAGCACTTTCTCCATCTTCTGGAATTGGTATCAAATTTGCCTCAGAACAAGACAAAAAATAGGCAGAAATATAGAAAGCTTCTGGAACTAGTAAAATTCTCACTGGAATAGCAGAACAGCAAAACTAGTAATAAGATTTGGTGTATCCTTTAATTTTAATACTCCCATCTACTCTATCTGGAAATCACTTAATTAAAAAAGAAAGAAAGGAATACCACCAAGGCATTTATTAATTTTGGGGTAAGCTGTGTGAAATCTGTCAGTCTGAGTTCACAGTATCCCTGAGCTTCATTTTCTTTGGATTTGAAAATAAACCTTAAACCTCAAGGATGAAATGCCACCCTGGCTCATTTCATGACTTCCAGCAGATAATAAACCAGCACAGAATTAGCATTCCCCCTGTAGCTGTGCTGCTTTCCTTAAGTAGCTGCCTTCAGTGAAGAGAGTCTTGTGAGCAATGGTATCTTCATCTCTGTAGTACTCGTCTGGCTGATATTTAGCCCTCTAAAAGCCAGGAAGGATCTACAGATCCTTGCACATGGTCTTTAGCTAGTTCCTGATAATTTCCTGAATGTAACTACAGAAGGTGTACTTGGAATATTAATCTCCCTACACTTTAATGAGCAAGGCATGCTATTCCTAAACCTTCCCCCTCCACAGTACACATTCTATGCTACTTGAAGTAGCAGCTTGTTTGATTTTGTTTTGTTTTCCTCTATCTGTTGTCAGGCTGTAGAGACAGTAAGCTTTGAGATTTTGTCTCTCAAGCTAAAGGACAGAATTAATTGGTTTTGAAGTTTCAAACCTGTGTTTCTGAATTTACGAGTGACTATAAAAAGGATGTCTCTATAGAAGGCAAATTGCTCTGAAACTGGTGCTGGATGGGTCACAGAAGCCTGCTCTGATGTCCTCTGTTAGCACTCAACATGAAATTGGAATGATTTCCATGTCTCTGATAGCCCCTCTCAGCGCTGTTGAATCATCTGTGCCAATGATTATTTTGTTCTGGTAGGACATAGAAAATACTTTCAAATCTTTAAGTATTTATTTACTTATTACCTCTTCAGGGAAACAAAATGAATGGAGTAAACAATCTCAAAACCACTGCATTCTCCAAAAAAGGCTTAGCAGCTGTCTGTAATACTCACACAACTGCGTGCTGACTTCCTTGTGTCCAGGAGCTGCATAAACCTGGTGATACAGAGCTGTCTGATAACAAGTAAAGCAAATTCCTTTGCTGTAACCCTACATAAGTTTTGAGCTTCTGAAAAATAAAAGATTTGCAGTCATGTTTGTGAATGTGGTTTTATGTTTGACTTTCTTGCGTGAACTTCTAATCAGCAGGCAATGTGAACCATGGGAAGGAGTATATTCCGGGAACTTCACAGAAACAGATTGAATTTTCAGACAGGAAAACTCATTCTCTTAAACCCAGAGCTAGTGGGGTTCTTGGTGGTGTGTCATCTGGTGTTCCCAAACTTTTAAGTTGTGATTTGGGCTAAAGGATAATTTCCAGTTTCTTGAATAAATGTGTATTGCAGCTGACACTGGACATTTACTACTTGCCTTCTGAACTCCTGGGATGTAGAAATCTGGGTTCTGACAGATACTATTCCAGAGGTCCCTGAGTGAATTCCACACTTGGGGACCCTGGAAAAATAGCTTTAAAATTGCTATTGAGGATTTTCAAATGGATATGATCAAATATGCGATTTCACTGTGAAAAGCATAATTAATGGCTTAGTTTCTGTGGTTCCAGAGTAAAAGCTTGTGGGAGGTGGGTTTATCTGTCACAGAGTAGAACGAACTCTAACCAGGAACGCATGGCAAATAACCTCACATTTTTATTTTGTCCACTCCAAGTACAAAGCACGTTCATTTGTTCTTGGTCTCTCCACTGAATGCAATGTTCATGTGTAGGTTAAGAAAAAAAAGAATGACTGAAAAGTAACAGCTAGAAAGCAGCACCAACTCAAGTAACATTACTAACATTAAACAGAAACCCTTGCATATGTATCAACTGTTGGTAAGAGAAGGGCATATTTGTGACAAGTAGGAGGCTAGTGTACTGCTGGAACTGAATGTGCTGACACTCCTGTATGGTGTCAGAGGCAGTACAATACTCTGATTCAGTTTTGAAATGTGCAATTTGAGCCTATTCATATTTGAAATCAAGCTATTTTGCTACCTTTTGACATTTCTTGTAGGTTTCTTTTAAACACAAATTGGTTAGTATAGGTAAACTTCTCATTCTTGCAGTTGTTCAAAAATCTGTAGTAATACATATGGCTTGAAAATATAAGGCTCCTCTGCATTTGAATTTTCAGAGAAAAGCTTTAAAAAACATTTGTCTACAATAATGTGCAAAGATAAAATAGACTGTATAAAGCATGCTTTCTGGTTGCAAAATGTGAAGTGATGTGAAGAGTAATGTGTCATGTTATAATGTGAAGGGCATAGCCATTAGATGCAGGTTGGTTAGAAATGTTTCTAATATTTATTTTCTCTTTAATGTGAAAGAATTTTACAATTTGTAATATTTTAGGCAATATTAATTGAGGTGGAAAAAATCTGTGTACAATCTGTTAAATGAGCTGAAACTTGAATGACTCCAAGCTACTTCGGAGATGTAAATAGTTAGACATCTCAGCAGAGCAAACCACATAATTTTTCAAGGTTTAATCTTTATTCATAAACAATATTTGAATATAACAATTGCCACACAAAACTCAAGAATTTGATACTGCAGTTTATGGTGGCTGAACAGATATTTTTTTGTGCAACTTTACCAGTATACCTGCAGAAAACAATTGGCTGTCTTACAGTTCTAAGGTGTTGGTTTTTTTTAAATCCTTTTAATGGTTGAACCTCAAGCAAAATACTGTCCATTTTGAAGAAGTGATACTTCCAAATAAGTTTTGGCGGTAGATGTATTAAAACCAAAACAGAAAAGCGCCAAAACCTGAGGTTTATTTCTTAATTTTTGAAGCTGAGTAAGGCTATGCAAAAAGAGTGGCTTTGTGCTGTGTGTTTCAGGGAAGGTGACTATGCTACCAAGGTTATTAGAGAATTATGCATTTCACCTTTAAAGTGTTATCTGTCACTGTCACTACGGCTTATCATTAGCATATCCTTTGATACTTCCATGGTATCAGAACAGCAATAAACATAAAGCAAAATAGAGATGGGAGTCATAAACAAAACAATATTGTTACTATGTTGGCTCACTTAGTGTGGTAAATTTTTCTTTAGTTTTTCTGCAGTTTTTTAAAACAGAGATAAAATTCTTTTAAAAACAGTGCAAACTTGTATTCCAATGTAAATTACTTGGGCAACAAGCCCAAGCCACTATAGTCTCCTATCCTAGGTTCAATTTGGTTTAATTATCACAAACAGCTGCTGGCCCAAGCAGCTGGGAGGGTCTGCAGCCAGGATAATCAACTGAACCAGCCAATGGGATATATATAAGTACACCATATTGAGTCATGGCCCTATGTGAGGGTGCCTCTGTGGGGGTGCCTGTTTTCATCTTGCTTTGGTGCAGCCGGAGCAGGGACAGTTGATGTCTTGGGCACAGGTAGAGCTTTTCCTGGCATCTATTACTCACTTTATCATTTTGTTAGTACTATCATTAGTAGTGTTGTTTTCTTCTCCCTTTGTGTTGTTTTATTAAATTGTTCTTATCTTAACCCATGGGGGTCTCACCTTTTTTTCTTACTCCTGATTCTCCTTCCCATCCCACAGGAGGGGGTGAGTGGGTGTGTTTGGGGGGGGCGTGAGCAGCTGCGTGGTGTTTGGCTGCCAGTAAAGGTTAAACCATAACATCTGCATAAATGGAAATGGTATCTGTGACACTCTTATGAGGATGGAACTGAAAGTGTTCAAAAATATCCTACTGGGACTTTCTGTTAAGTTCAAATCTAGCTATCTTCTTCAAAATAATTTTTTGAGATTGTTTGGTTGCATTGATTCACTTGATCAGAACAAGAACATAGATTTAAAGACAAAGTACTTTTTTTACTTAGGAGGTGATGAAGCAGATCTCTGTATGATGATGCCTGCATAAGCAGGGTAGTGTTGGAGTTGCAATTTGCCATGACTGGTTTTTGCAGATGTTAAAAGTTAATATATACAACACACGTACGTGAAGTGTAATTAATACATTATGCTATTCTTTTGTATACCTTATCTCATCAGGTAGTTAAGTGTGATGATGGTCAGTGCAACCTTTGTATCAAAATGTGATCTGAATTAGTATATCAATACCTATGTTTGTATGTGGGAGTGTTGCCTTACTGTACTTGCTAGTACTGTACTACTATACAGCTATGTAAAGCCTTATCCTTTGCTGCTTGACTGTGTTAATGAGGAAATATTTTCCTAGATGTTTCAGTGTCTGTCTTTGGCAATCCCTAATGAATGCTTGAAGAAGAAAGCAATAGCACAACTTCCAAAAATTGAGGATTTAATTACCATTTTCACATTCTGTTATACATTTGTGTAATGCAATTGACCTTGCAGTTCTTATTGGTTTATGAATTAGCCATCATTTATACTTAAAGATCTTACATATTTTTACTTGAATATCATTTTCTGAACCATCCACCCACTCACTGGGAGGAAGAAAAAAAAAAGCTTAACTCATGAGAATCAGACGTGCAAAAAACCATGAAAATTCCAAAATCCCAAAACAACATAATAAAACCCCAAACCAAACAAGAAAAACACCAAACACCCAAAAGACTCAACACCTAAAGAAATTCAGTGTTGAGACTGCCAAGGTAATGGTATTGTTCTACACTCCTAATCCCAGCTTTTTTTATCTAAGAGTCTTAAAAAATGTTTTTCTTTACTTCCTCAGTCAGCTGAAACCTACCACAGGAAGGATATTAAAGTCATTAAGCCAGGACATGGTTTTGAAAAGACTGCAAATGATGCATTCTTCAGCAAGTGGTGTAATATGTGCATTGGGAACATGGCAGTCCCCATATGGAAGTCCTACTGACAGTAGCAAAGTACTTTTTAAGCAGTATGCACTGTGATACTGCTCCAGAGCTGTGAATTGTGTTATGTAGAAGCCTGGAAGTCTGTACTATATCCCTCTTCCATCTGTGCAGGATCGTTATGGTGCCAGACAGGTAGTAGGCTCTGCTGTGCTCTGCTACCCTTCATCTGCTTTCATATCTCCCACTAGTAAAAGTAGAATCATACTGCTGAAATTCAGTTAAATCGGTGAAATTCCGTATGGCATGAGGTTGGTCTCTTGTTTTCAATAGAGCTAGTCTTTAAATGGAGTGAGCTATTAACTGTGAAGTTATTTAGATTCTTAAATTCATAAATAGATTTCTGTTTAAGTTCCTGGCTTCAAGAGATTATATCTGTTTAATACAACTAAAAAAAAGCCCCCCCCCATTTGTAGGAGATACAGTATACCAGAATATTAAATACACGTATAACTGGTTTTTAAAATAGCACTTCAAAGATTCCAAATGCTGTTCTCCGATATCAGATCAGTTTCCTGTAAAGTAAGTAGAATTTTTTTCTGTTGTTTTAAAACTGGAATACAGTGTGGATTTTTTCACTGTGCTTGAAAATTTTCCCCAAACTCAAAGCAACCAAATAGCCCTATAAAGTGTTGGACTTCCTTTCCCCTCTTGTTCTTGATAATTCAGTTCAATGGCAAGATTACTCACACCTGGGGCTTTTGTTACTCCTCAGTATTCTGATTGCCTTTTGAAGCTCTTCGCAATTTCTTTCTTCTACAAATAGCTCAGCTGTCTAGAAAGAGGCCGATTGTTGCTTGGTTTTGGGAATTTCAGTATTGAGAAGCTCAGTAAAAGACTTTCTTGATCTTTCTACAGTTGTTTTAACAAAATGTCTGCATTTCTGTGTTCTTTCTTTAACTTATTTATATGGTTTTGTCAGGTCTTGATAACCTTACAAGTTAGTCTTGTGTTGTTAGCACTATCTTAGTTCATCTTCTCTGCTGTTCTGTGCAAGTTTTGACTTTTATATTATCATGTGAAAAGAACAATAATAACAATGTGTTTTGGTTTTTTCCACACTACCGACTTACAAACTTCTAAAATTTTCCTCAGGCCCTGTTTTGGCCCTTCCTTTGTCCTCTATTGCTTATCTCTGTTGGATCTCTCAGCATATTTCATACACATGGGATGGTTTGTTAATTTACTATGAGTATTTTCTGGGACCTCTAAGAACTATTCTAAAGCCTCATATCATTGCCTTATTATTCCCCAAGCATTTCTGTCTGAGTTTTTTAAAGGCTGCTTGTAAAAGAGGATTCTACCTGTATGTTTTTGCGTTTTTCAGAAAGAATCCAAAGGCTCATCCGTTCTGTTAACTTTTTTTATGACAGTAAGTCTTTCACCTTGCTCTGTTAAGATGATAGTTGAGAGCTCGTCACCTGAAGCTCTTTTGGTCCCAGATAATAATCTGGGGGGATTTTCTTTGGCACTAAGGATAAGTTTAACTATGGTACTAAACTAATTTCAGAGTACACCTGTATGTTCACGTGCACATCTTTAAGTATGATGAACAGGCTCTAGTGAGAATGCAGTGTAACCCCTAATTGTTACTCTGCCATCAGCAAATGACAAGGAAAGCCGTAAGCAAGGAAATCCATTTTGTACTTTCCTTTTCCTTTTTCCTTTTGCTGGCCCACCCTTTTGCTGTTACAGATACTTTGCTCCAATAGCAAAATACTGATGTAGAATCATGTAGGTTGGAAAAGACCCTTAAGATTATTGAGTCTAGCCATTAGCCCAGCATTGCCAAGTCCACCACTGAATCATGTCACTAAGTGCTATGTCTGTCCCTAAGTACCATGTCTGTACACCTTTTAAATATCTCTGGGAATGGTGACTCAATCATCCTGGTGGTTTCTTCCATCAGGTACGTTACTAGATGTAAAGGTCTTTCTGTTGAAACCATACCAGTGTATCTGTCATGTTGTAGATGGAATTTGTTTTTAGCCTTTTTATTTTCAGCTCAAGCCCCCAAGTTAAAATAATTGTTTCCAAGGTCAAGCACTGAGAATGTGGGAAATACCAGTGTTAGGAGTTTGCAATATATTATTTGTATTATGATACAATTTTTAATTATTTAATCATTTTTCTTTAGGTCTTTTGACCTAATACATAGAACAGACCTACTCGAAGGTTAAATCAATGCTGCACAGAAAAGAAAATTATGCATAAAAGAACTCATATATGCCATCCTTCACTATTTTATCTTTAAACAAATGAGTTTTCTTGTATAATATTCAATATTGTGTGCCAGGGCTATCTACTCAATGTCCTCTGGGGAAAAAACCCTAGCTCTGATTTATGTTCAGAAACCTTGTATATAGCAGTCCTAAAGGTTGAACCCTATGTTTTGTTATTCAGTTTGTTTGGGTATATAAGTTGCTAAAATAATACAATAAAAACTCTTGCTAGAAGAGTATTAATTTGCATAAGAAAACAGGCGTTGTTTTTTTGTATAGACTAGTGCCAAAAGGTGGCAGTCTCTACCCCAAAAATGCTGTGCTGTCTAGAAAATGTTATCTACAGTAACCATAATTTATTCCTAGCTACACTAGATAATAAAAATTACTTCTTACTTAGACATAGAGGGGAAAAAAATCCTGTATTTGAAAGTTTAAGGGTGACACAGCTATAGTTATATTTTGACAGCAGAACGTTAAATAACAAGGCTTGGAAGAGAGCAGTGATGGGGAAAGAGCACTTCACTAGTAGACTGCTAATGAGTAAGAACTACTTATACTTCAGATTCGATTAGTGCTTTAAGTATTTCAGATTTTGGAGATGTTATTAGGATCTGGCACATTACATCAGTAGGTTATGTTCATCAGTCAATGTGATGAAATGCTTATAAATAAGGTATAACAAATGGTAGCCTTTGGTAAAGACCTGGAAAAAATCTTTTTTAAATAGTTCCTTTGGGTGGTTGTATTTTTTGTTTTGTTTGTTGTTTTTTTTTAATAATTGGAGAGGGTATGAAGAAAAAGATTTTATTCATTTCACAAATACTTCAACCTTGCAATCATATTTAACTACCTTTATTCACTATTTTTAAACACTGAAAAAGCTGATACTGTCTTAAACCATTGACTAGAAGATAACCACAATTTTATTTGAAATAATTAGTGTATTAATGGTTATGGGTAAAACTTGCAGCATGTTTTTGGGGAGAGGTCAGGACAGTAATATCATATACAACTGTGTGCGTGACATTTGTGTGGCAGTCAGAGCTGAGGGCACATCTCCACATCACGTGCTGCCTCACTGGGGCTCTCTTGTCCCTCATCCAGTGGCACAGTGTCTGCATCAAACCCTGCTCCTTTCAGATCACTTGCAGCAGCAACCCTGCAGTAACCATGGGTGGGCTTTGAATGCAAAAAGTTGTGTCTTTAAAAATTGATGAAGGAAGATGAAAGCTTGGAACA
The DNA here is from genome assembly GCA_025331215.1 of Actenoides lindsayi. Lineage (NCBI taxonomy): Eukaryota > Metazoa > Chordata > Aves > Coraciiformes > Alcedinidae > Actenoides > Actenoides lindsayi. Next base: position 111,006 of record WTSP01007687.1, read on the forward strand.
ATACTCTGCAGTCAGGTAATATTGTATTGGAATCTCACAGGGTAAAATACTGCAAAGATGTCTGTCTGCTTTCTGGGTAAGCAGGTTGTGAGAAGAGAATGGGCTTTTTGGTAGGTCTCTGTCAGACCTGTACTAAAGGAAGGGTTTCTTCTAGTTAGTTCAGGAAATATCTGAGTTATCTAGAAAGCTTGGGAAAGTTAGTAACATGCTGACATTTGTTAATGACCTTATGTTATTGAGGTAAAAGTCAAGTAAGAAATTTTAGAACTTAGCAGTGTAATACTTTGAATTCAGAAGTGTGGTAGGCACATTGCTCATAAGCATATTTGTGTTTATTACATAGGCACTCTCTCTGTAATTACACTGAATCTTTTTCCTAAGGCTTGTTTCAGTCAATTCTTATTTCACATCTTCTACCAATAGTTACAGTAGACCACTGAGAAATTTTCTGATTCCAGAGGCCATTGCTCTGTCCTTTTTTTTTTTTTTAGTTTTTATTACTATTTATTGGTACTTATATAGTTGAGATATTATAGTTGATATGGACTGTCATGTGTCAGAAATAGAAAAAAAATCCAGTGAGAACTCTTCCTGAACTATTTTAGTGTTACACAGAAGTGTTCTTCATTTTAATTCCATGTTTATTTTTTCAAGGGTCTATGATGAAAGCCTAATTACTGAGCGTGTTTGACTCATCTTTGTATCCTGGTGTAGTAAAACCCATAATTACAATGTTTTTGTTGAGAAAATATTTCATTTAATCTTCAATAATATTACATATTTTTTTTGACAGATACTGCAAATCATTCAGTTTATTACTCTGGAATGGCTTGTAACTGTTAAAAGGGTGTGAAAGATACCATTTAAAAGCCAAGCCTAGTATGTAAGTTTTTAAGAGAGATTGCCCACACTTTTAATAACCAATGGATGAGAAATTTCACAATCTAACATTGCACAAATATGCCAGGTCTATCATAAACCACTTTCACTGGCATCATTGGGGTTACAGAAAAGTAACATATGAGTCTGGCCCTGTATGTTTTCTTAAAGCACTCTCCTGCTATCACCCCAAAAACCCTGAGCTGGAGCAAGTCACCTCTTTTCACACCTGACTGTGGCCATGCTGTTTTCAGCAGTGGGTATAGCTTTATTGGAGTGTACAGAGTCAAGGTGTTCACAGAGGCTTCAGCCTGCAAAGCATAAGCAGTTTCATAGAATATGAATTTAACAAAAGAGAAATCCACCTCTGTGTGGAACCAGAGAGCTGTCTTAGATCTTCCCTTTCTCCTTTGCACCTCTTATTTTTGTGTTTCTCCTACACTAGTGTGTGGGTTTTATGTTTGTAGAACAGTAAAGGTAAGGGGCATCAGCAGTTACAAGTCTTTAGGGCTTCCTGGTTTGTTAGGGAAAGAAAGTATTTTGCATATGTTTCTCAGAATCAGAGTTAACTGGGAGAGAAAACTGCCTTTGGCAACAATGACCTTGGTGGCTTTGTCCTTGTTATGACTTTGAAAGCTGGAGGGCTTGCTGGTTCTAGGTGAGTGTGTGGCTGAAGAGCCTGTGGTGGTGGGTGAGGGAGTCGTTCAGCCGGTGGAGGAAGTCTTGCCGGCATCAGGGGATGGTGATTCACTATTCTCCTAGAATTCAAAGTAGGAAATGATTGTTGTCATTCACTCACTGCCTCTGCAAACAAAAGTTACTGTGTTGACTTGGTTGAAGTCTTTGGTTGTTACTTTTTGAACCTGAAGGTGTTAGCTATGTAAAGACTTTGGTCCCCAAGGGCATTTTAGAAGTACTTTGAGAGTCAAGAGGAAAATATTATTAAGAAAAATGGGAATATTCTATTAAATTAGTTCTCTAGGTCATGGCAAAATCCAGAGGTATGTCAGGCTTAATGGAAATAAGGTGCTGTGTTGCATATTGTACTTCATTTTCAAAAAACCCCTACATACGATAATTAAATGCTGAATGTTTCAGTTGATAAAAACTAATTAAGAAGTGAAAGTAGAGTAATCTTTTAGCTACTAGGAGACTACAAGTTACAAGACTTTTCTTAATGAAAAACAAAACACCCAGTGGATTTCAACTCATTACCTTTACAAAGGAAAGCAGATAAGGTTTTTGCTACTCAATGCAGTCTTTCCTTTGGGTTTGGGAATTTGCAAATGTTCCTCTAATTGCAAGGACAGTTTAATATTGTTCTTGAGAGAGCAAAAAATGCTATTATTATAAAAAGATTTGTTGTTTTTTTTTTTTAAATAAATATGTGGAATGGAATCTGTATCTACTTATATGCTGGTAAGTCTGTATGTATGCATGGCTTTGGAAAAGTGATGCCTCTGTACTATTTTCTGACTTCTGCATTAATACATAGTGTTCCAGAAAATCCTTCTAAGTACATGGAGTCAGTGTCTAGTTGGACATAAGATCCCAGGATTAATCAGCTAGGTAAGTGTCACTAGAGAGTTTCAATATAGCTTTTTTTTTCTTTTTCTTACCAGACCTGCCAGAACATACAAAATTATGACAAGACTAAATTATCACTTAGCCTCAAAGTTGCTTTTGTAATTACTTCCAGCACCTTCAATAGCAAAACAAGTCTTCAGAATGATAAAGTACGGTGCAGGAGACCAAAAAAAAAAAAGAAAAGGCTTGGAAGTATATCTTTGAACTTCATCTGCTTCCAGGAAAGAAAATAGGGAAAAATGTATTGGTTTACTCTTTAAAAAAATAATACTGATGTTCTTTTCATTAAGACTCTATATCTCTCCTACACTCCTATGTTTGGGAACCAACTCTTGAAATTGGCAGGGATGTGGCCTTGAAACATGAGTTTCTTTAAGAATCTGTTCCAGCTGGATCAAGTTAAAATTTGGAAACTTCACATAGAGGCATATGGCCATTAGAAATGTATCAGAGCAAAACTGTCTGTAAGTGAAATCTTTGAAAATCATTTGCACTGTGATTTTTTCAGTATGTGATTGAACAACACTTTCCTGCAATTGCACTTTCCTGCAACTGCAAACTGTAGTTTCTTATGGCTTTGGCCAGCAGCAGGCAGGGGAAAAAAAAAAGTCTTTCTCTCCTGAGCGACTGTCAGTACATTCATGTGCCTTCTAGACCCAGGAGAGAGCTTAAGAAGATTTAAGGAGAGAGATTTCTTGTTTCATCTCTCTCTGTGTTCACTGGAAAAACAGAAGAGTCAGCGGTTAAGGGAGTCTGTTCATGGGTTTAGGAGGGGCTGAAGAAGGTACTGGCACAAGGAGAACAGAGAGTGGAGAAGAATAATAATATGGTTTAAGGACACAAAGGTAACAAGATTGGATTGTGCTGGAACTTAGAAATATAAATGGCACAAGATATTACAATGGGTTCATTGAGATTGTACAGGAGATAGGGAAAATTGGAAATACAGGTTGATGGTGAGGAATGAGGACATGTTGGTAGGGGCCTGGAAAAGACTGGTCATGAACATGGTTAGTAGTGTGCTTCAGACATTGGAATGGACTGTGCAGGGAGGTGGTGGAGTCACTGTCCCTGGATATGTTTAAAGAAAGGCTGGTTGTGGTACTTAGTGCCATGGTCTAGCCGATGTGATGGTGTTAGGTCATAGGCTGGATTTGATCTCAGAGGTCTTTTCCAGCCTCAGTAATTCTGTGATTCTGTGGATGCAAAGGCTGGTATGAAGAAGGAGGAAGAACAATTGGTAGGGGCTAGAGGAAAGATGGAGAGTAGTAAGAAAAAAACCATTGCATTGGAGTTTGGGATTTGCAGTATGAGTTTAGGATGTGGAGAGAGGGGTGGGAAAGAAAGAAGAGTAGGCCTAGGGCTGTGGTCAGGTAGGAAAGGACCAGGAGTAAACTATGATGATGTTTGAAGACAGAATTAGGTACACTGCAGCACTGAAGTGGGCCAGAGAATTCATGCCTGTACAATCCGAGATGCAGCAGTGGATTTCTTAGTCTTGGGTGAATTATTACAAAATCCATTACTTACACATATATAAATGGCTACCAACTGCCATTAGTCTGCTAGTGAGTTCTGCAAAGGTCTTCGATGATATTTCTGAGTGTTCTAACCAAGCAAAATCATATGGATGGAATGATGCTATAATGCCAGGAACTGAAGTTAAAGGCAACTTCGTTCTGGTGTTTCCTAGCTTTGTTTGGTTTTGCATCCATAATGGTGTTTGAACTCTTTAGTGTGATGTTTTTGTTATAAAATCATAGAAATGTAACAATCCTAATACTGATATGTTGAAATTCTGAGGACAGCTACTGTGAGAAATGAAATGTTTGCTGCATTGTATTCACTGTACTTCTCAGTATCCCCATTTTAAGCTGGTTTCACGTATTGAAGAGACAGTACCACTTTCTTCACATCTTTGCAATAATATTCTACTTGCCTCAATATCTAACTTAGAGAATTCTAGTTGCAATAGGGAGTTGGAAAGGTATTAGTAGAAAACTCAGTTTGATTGTCCCTTTTTTTTTTCCTTTCCCCCCCCTAATTTTCCCCTTTAATGTAGTCTATCAACAACTGAAATCCCGACCCTGTGGGAAGTAAAAAAACCAATGTTCTAATTGATTTCACTTGAGAGACAGCAATACCACCTGGTTTTGTGGCTTGGTTCGGAAGCAAAGACAAGGTTCAGCATCTTGTTATTGAGTGCTGGACTAGGCAACAGAAATGAATCCCTGCAAACTCTGGAACTAACCTTTGTTTTGAGTAATAAATTTTGAGGATTTTTTTTGCTGCTGTTGTGTGATAGTAATCTGGAAACTGGAAGAAGGATAGTATATCATAGCTGATTTTGTTGAACTAGACCACAAATTGTGAACTGAATTTGAATTAACTTGGGGGTTTGAGCCTTAGTGCAGAGGTGAGGGAACAAAGCAAAGACAATTGGTTTCACTTGGTGCTTCTAAATGTAAACAGAGCAGAAACACCTTGACTATTCCCAGGACTGCTGTCAGAAAAAAAGTGTTGCCTCAAGACTCCTTTCCCCTATGGAATGAGTAAGGGAAAATTTCCGTTCCTCTTTAGCTCGTTTATGTTGCACATATGGCATGGGATTCATATCCCTTAACTTCATTCATGTAAAGTTAAATATCTAATGAAGAAAGCAGTGAAGGAAAAGCTCCAAAGTTCTTCCTGTGTCTTATGAGCTATTTTAGAAAGGGACAAGCATCACCCTTGTTGGAGTTTCTGTCTCTACATATAAAGGATGTTTAGTTAACTTTTTGTAGAGAGATGGTTAACTTTGAAGTAGCTGAGGTTAGGTGAGAGAAATCCTTCCAGTGGTGTAATTTGCATTAAATGAACTTGCATGAAAACAGTTATCCCAGATCTTTCTTTAGCGCTATCTGCCAAGCAACCAGCAATGGTGTTGAGAGTTGTCAGAGCTGAGGGCAAAATATTTTTGCTCAGACATTGTGTAAGTCCTCACTACTCAAATTCAGAAAGATTGTCTGGCATTATGCATATGGGATAGTGACTTTGGCAGTCAGGTAAAGAGTGTGACCCATGGTAGCTTGAATGTGTGAAAAAGATTAATAAATCAGATGTTTTAATCTAGTGATCTCAGTACAGGGGACTTGGAATAACGATCATAATGATGCTTACAGGTCAGTATTGAATAGATACATATAAACATTTGTGTATGCAGGAGGATATTTAGATGCATACACAGGCCAGCTTCCTTTCATTTTGGAAGGTGTTTTACAAAGAAATTGTAAATAGATGTTTAAATTTATGTGGAAGAGTGCAATGTATCAGTTGTGGATTACTCACTGAAAGCAAAACTTTACAAATTGTGTTGCCATGTTGCAAGTGTAATTAAAAAGATATATAAAGGTATTTCCAGAGAATTACCCAACCTTGGATGAATACATGATTGGTGTGAAATGCTGAAGAACCTTCTTGGCTCTGAGGTAGGAGAGGTGGCTGAAGGAGTTGATTGCTGCTGTACCTGAGTCAGGCAAATAACTTTTTAAATAGCCCTGAAACAACTTTATGTTGTTGCTGCAGCTGAACTGATTCCTTGATGTCTGGAACACAGGAAATTAAAAGCATGGAATAAAACCTTATTTAACACATCATTCCTTTTTGCTCATAACATCATGGTGGAAGCAGATTTGATAATCTGCATATTTTGTATCTGATATATTGGCATTTTGCAGCCTTTCGAGTGCAACAGATCTCAGTACAAGACAAATGTGTTACCTTCTTCATCTGCAGCCTTCATTCCATGCCATGGCAATTTCCAGAGCTTTCCAGAGCTGGCAATTTCCAACTAAATATAGTGTTGACCTGGTTAAGTTAGAAGTGCATCTAATTACTACAGAGTTGTTTTAGCCACTGTTATGCAATGTGTGAGTTTCATGTACTTTAATCTATTTACAGTTTCATTTCTGTTTGCCTGCCCTTTGTCAAGCTGAACTCTTTATGTTGCTTCACAAAACCAGCCAGCACTCTCACAAATAATAAACCTGAAAATCTGCCAGTCTTGAATGAAGTGGATAATTTAAGCTATTTACAATAATTGCATATGCTAAGCTTTTAATTTATTTTTATCTTTTATTTATAATTTCTGCTTTGATTGTGTTTTGATGCAGCACTTACTGTGGCTGAGTATTGTCTAGTTGAGTTGTTGTAGTGAAATTTGAGAGTCACAGAGCAGTCATTTTTTTTTGCTTGGCATTAGTTGCAAGATTGGTATCTGTTCTAAGGTACAAGCATTAGGTACTCTAACATAAAGATAACAAGAGCTAAATAATTTTCAATGCATCTTAGCCACAGCAACAGCAATGTTAGTGATAGAATTTCCTAGAAAATACTTCATCACTAAGGAGAAGAGTGGGAAATCAAATATGCTGCTGGACTTTCTGAACAGAAACTGTTCTTCCCTTCCTCCCCCCTCTTCCCTCTCCCACCATCTCAAGGATTGGAACAGCCAAACAGCAAGTCTGTTGTCACTGATCTGTCTAAAACCACATGTGTTTCTGATGGTAGCAAATATTCCTCTGAGGTCAGCATCAGTCTCTGATACCGACAGTGCTTCTCCATTGGTTGCTACCTACAGTGCTTCTCCGTTGGTTACAGCAAACATGTGCAAAGCTATTTGCAATAAAATAGACTGAGAGGCCTGTTTGCACTTTGTGCATTCATTGCCATGTTTTCAAGCGTAGGAAATAATAGGGATGCTGATGAACAATAGCGAATATTCTCTGTTGGCTTCTTTACCTTCTCCACTAAATGAACTGTGAAAGAAGCAAACCCCAGAACTCTGATGGAGGTAAGGAGGACTTGCAGCAGAATTACCACCCATGCCAGAATATTACCTAAGCTCACTTAATGCTAATAAATCTTCTTTGTTCCAGAACAGCCCAAGCTTTTCAGAAGTTTTCAAAGCACCTGCAGGCTTACAGGTTTCCTGGAAAGGAAATCCCTTTTTCACTTCTGAAATGAACCCCAAAATGGGAAAGTCATAGGAAGGTACCTGGGTCATGTTTTTAAAGTTTGGTAATCTATTATGGAGTGCTCCCACATGCTCAGCATGAGCTTCTCACGAAGAAGTCTGTTAAGAAAATAGCTCTGATGATTGAAATGCAAGTTCTGGTTTCTCTCCCAGGAATATACTCAACTGCTGAACTGTTTTTTAAATAGTTATCTGGCTGCACTTTAGGAAATATTTTTGGCATGTTCACAGCTCAATTACTGTAAGTTTTGATTGGAAATTAAATGTTCATATCAATAGTAAGGTTATTAAAATTGCAGTATTTCACCCCAAGAAGGGTAACTATTGGTAGTTGTAAATATTTTCCATATACAGAATAACATACAAGAAAACTTGCTCCAAAATTTGGAAGAAATAAGCTCTTAAAAACTAGGATTAGTTTTCCTTTGGCTTGCTACCTGCTGTCTTTATTAATGAAGTCTGTTTGCATCTGATTCAGATAAAAACCCCTGTTACGTAGGAGCCTGGGAGACAGGCAAGCTACAGAAATTCCATTTTTTTCCTACATATTGGGGTTTTTTTTCAAGACAAACTTTCAGTGCATTATATTAATAGGTTTTTCCTGGGTTTAGATTTCTTGCTATTTTTTAATATGGATGGCTTCTAATTATTTTTTATTTCTAAAACACATCTCAAATCAAGCTTGAATTTATACACAAGATTTGTATAGGAGGTGAACCTCAAACAGATCTGATGCCACAGGAAAATGATGAGCAAGTGTGTTAGTGTTTGGGGATATTTTTTGCTGTTAGTTGAATGCATTGACATGCTAGGATATAAAGGCCTCCTACAGCTTTATCTATGCTTTTTTTTGTTTGTTGTTGTTTTGTTTGTTTGGGGTTTTTGTTTGTTTTGTTTTTAAATTACTATAATATCCCACTGCTCAGAGCAGGGTAAGATTGATGGCCTTTGTCAGGTAATGCATGGTGTGGATGAAATTCTCATAGACCTAGAAACTGTTTCAAACTTTGTTATGCTTATGAATTTATTTAGCTTCAAACTGGGATTCTAATGAAGAATAATTATTGAAAAGTAAACCGAAACCCTTACAAGGCACATGGAAGGAGAAAAGATCTCAGAAGCTAAAATGGGTATCCTATGATCTGGAGTTTTGTATGGTATTTTTCCTTGAAGTCATTATTTTCTTGTTCATTTACTTTCACCTTTCTGTCCATCCATTCCTTTTCCCCCTTACTTTCTGTTGGATTCTTTTTTTACCCCTAATCTATTCTTTCATTCACCTTTCTCTATAACCACCTAACTCAAATGAGAATTTATCTGGGAATATCAATTCACAGAAATTAAAATATTATTTGTCAAAAATTACCCTATTCAGAGATAGTCCAGTGATTTACTTTTTAAAAAATATTACTGAGAGGAAGCAAACTTTTTTTCTTCTCTGTTTTCTCTACATTATCTGTGATACTAGTACTATTAAGAATATTAAACATTGTCATTATGTTTTGGTGATCATGTTGTGGTTTGGGGGGTTATGATACATGTTCCATCTCCTGGTTCATGACCTGTTTTTGTTTATGCTGCATAAGTCAATTGTTTTTTCTTTCATCTACATGTATTCAGAAAGTTATGAAGATTAGAACCTCAATTTAACTGTGCCATAGAATGTGAGAATTTATTTAAAGAGTGGATACTGTCCTTGACATGTCTGTCTGTGCACATGCAAACACTTTTCCACATGCAGACCTAAATACTTCTAAAATATGGGCCCTTAAATGGTGTAACACTAACAATGCTCACTTGGTGTTCAGAATTCATTCCCTGTAAACACTCTCAATTCCCCTCAGGATAAACACAGCTTGGTTAGCATACTTGCTACAGCAACGATTTTAGAGCATGTTTACCCAAATGAAAATATATTGGCATTAGTATCAAGACAGTCATTATAAACTATTAAGTTAAAATTGCTAATTGTGCTCATGTTGAGAATCATTGCTAGGTAAGTGTTCAGTGATTAAAATACTTTAAAAGAGATTTTTGGCCTCAGTCTAAAAATGTTGCAGTATTACATGTGTTTTTTATATTTTTTTGCCTCTAGCATGTTAAGGAATTTCTTCCATAATGTTTCGTCCACTTAGAGACTTCTTAAAAAAAAAACCAAACAAACCAAACCAATGAAAACAACAACAACAAAAAACAAAACGAAAACACCCCCCCCCTTGCCCACCTCCCCCAACCAAACCAAACCCAACATTTGTGTAGAACTTCTTCCTTCTGATCTCATCTGTGTCTGTCCCTTAATATGTCATTTTATGAATGCAGGCTTATTACTCCATGTCCTTTTTTGTAGCTCTCCCAGATTTCTCACTGTCTCCTCTATAGTGGTATTTGAGATGCTTAGAGCAAACTGTGGTGCAGGACTATTCCCTAGAAAATGCAGCGTATGCTTCTGTTGTCTACGTTCAATGTACCAAAATTTTAATTTTATTAGATTTGTGAGGGTGGAGCACATACTATGCGTGTGTTTTTGTGTCTGCATTCATTCTCAAGAAAAAAATGTGTTGGTAGATTGTCACTTTGTTGTCCTGTTTTCTGTTGAGAATGTTGCCAAAATAACTTCTTTTTTTTTAAACAACAAGTGTAACAACTGAAATCTTAATAAATCAGTGAAGTACCAATCAGCACTTTTCATTTCTGAGCTGTTTTTACCAGATGTTTCTACTATTACCCATATTTATGCTCCTTTAGCTATCTCTTACATGGAGAGGATAAATCTTAGTTTAAATTTATTTTACCGAGGCAAAAATGTAATTGAAACACATTGGGATCAATACAAACTATATAAGAAGCCATGAATTATTTTTCTAACCCACTAGGTACTAATATTTGGGCACTGGTATCTCATGAAATACTATAATAATTTTTCTTCCAGTGAGTAAGTATGTATTTCAACACAGAAAGAAAATCATGTTTCTCTTTTCCCTGTATTTATTTCTGTATGAAGAATTTTTTTGACCCTTCACAATTTTTCTTCTCAGGCTCATCAGAGACGTGATCTTTTGTATTAGATGTGCACAAAGTAGTAATGCACCTATAGCTTTAATATAAATTAAATCACACCTGCAGAATTGTATTGAATTAGAATAGTTGTTTTACATAAAATGCTATTTTCATACTTGAAAAATGAGGGCTAGATTTGTGAAGTACTTTCAGCAGGTCACTAATCTGCCAAAGATGAACTTCTGAGACCATTCAAATGTTTTAAGAATGTTTCAGTTGCTATGAGGCTTCTCACCCAATAGTTAATTTGTCTTTGCTTTTTAAATTCTATATTAAAAAAAAAAATGTGGGTCAAATTAATGTTTGATAACCTTTCAAATTGCAAGGTCTTTTTTTACTACTACTAATACAGTACAGGAGCAGTAGGAACAATTCCACAGAACATCCCTGTTTAATTTGAAGTATTTTTTCATATCTTCCCCTCACACAGCCTGTTGCGGTGCATTGTTAGTTGCTGGGCAATTTTACCTGTGTACGTGGGAAGGTCAGCTGTTATATTTTTCAGTTCAGTTGTGGTTTGACTTGTCTGGTGTTGGATTGTTTCTGTTCAATTCCAGTTCAGGTCAAATGGGTTTGCTAAGATTGGCTGAGTTTACATGGGACAATATTTTTAAAGATGGGAACAGTCAAATGACAGGGTTGTCCACACAGCACAGGGATCTGGGAAGGTGGATGTAATCTGTTTGCTCTTGCTCTTCTGTATGAACCTAGGCATCGGTATTGTTTCCAGGTTTTAATCAAGTCTTCGCAGTCTGTAACGGCACTAAAGAAAAAGGTATGAAAAGCCTTCCTGCTGGGTGGAGTCTGCAGGGAAGATGCAGAAGCCCAGCAGAGGATTGAGGGTTTAGTGAGGCGTGTGCTCTTCTTGGGTAAGCTCTGCGAGGGGACAGAGCTGGGGAAGGAAAGGCTGTGACATGCTGCTGCTTGGCAAACCTCGGTGAACACAAATTCTCCCTGTAACCAACGTGGCTCTGCTTTAAACTTCCAGGGTTTTGTTAAACTATTCTGAATTGGCAACCAGAAATATTTTTTTGGTTTAGTTTTCACTATAGTTAAAATTATATAGCAATTGATGTGAATCACAATTCCATTTTAATTTATATCCAAAGACTTGCTAAAAGTGCGTACACTTCTGAGAAGGGAAGCAAATGTGTGCACTCTGTGTATTGCTAATGAAAGCCTGTAGCACACTCGCTTTGTAATACAAAATATTTGAAAATGTACACAGGTGCCAGTGTCTGGTGGATCAAAGGAAATAAATGTAATATAATATAACTCAATATATTGAGTATTCTGCAACAGATCATTCTTTGATTAAGTTTGTGTTGTACAAATGTGAATATTCAGGTAGATTAAATAAAAACTAGGAATTATTCCCACAGTTAAAATATTTGGAACTATAAAGAACCCCGAATAAAACCTTACAAATCATATAATGTCTTTACATAAAAGAATGTATGCAAGTAAACTCCTATATGAATTAAATTTGTCAAGTAAAAAAGTGAACTATAGTTTAGTGCAACACCTGTTTGTTTTGGGGTATTTTTCCTCCAGATGATAGGGGTAAGGAACAATAATTACTACAAGGAGTACTGGATATAATTAAGAGTAAATAATCCTACTGAATTGCTGTAATGCGGTAAATATTACTTCTGTAACTACAGCAAAAAGATCTTCTTGTGATTATGCACCATGTTAAGGTAATATGTACAACACTTCAAATCTGCTAAGTAAACAAACCTGTTCTCAGTTTTTCTAATCTTTTATATTTGATGTGCTATTTAGAAATTCCTCTTTAAGTCAGTTTCTTGCAATCAAGTGCATTATGAGGAAATACCTCCTATTTTAATTTCAAGAAAGATGTGAAAAGGGCTTCTAAGTGCAAAATAAGGTCCAGTGTGGAAGCAGCCTTATTTTGTGTTATTTCAAAAATCAGTATTGGAATGGGAGCTGCAGGGTTCTGAGCACTAGTGGGAAAAATTACTTACCCCCCCCCCCCATTACTAGTTAAGCTATTTTGAGAGTTTTCTACCACCATCATGGATACTGAGAGTTTAAAAATCCTTTTTTTTTTCTCTCCCCATAATAATTTATTTCTATTCTATGAAATATCATAGCAGATATTATGTGGTGACAAGGAATTCCACAGTTCTCAAACAATCTCTGTTATACTGGAAGGATGCTTGGATTTAAAGATATGATCCATTATTTCAAAATTACACTTCTTTTTTTCCCCCCCCTTTTCCAGCGTCTTGTTGAAGCTGCAGAAGATGCTTACCTGAAACATGAGTTTGATGCTGACTTACAGGTAATTAATAATTATTTTCTAAAATATTTATCATCGGAGTATGTATATATACATTTTTTACAATAGTTCACTTGAAGAATTGCCATAGAAAGCCAAGTGTGTGAGTAATAGACGGACGCTGATCACAGCAAAGGGAATTAATGAAGGCTGGCTCCGGATTTTGACAGCTTACATGTTTAGATTTTGTGTGTTAGGAGACCGAGCAGGTGGGTTTTATTCTTTTAGAGATTTCATTTAAATTGTCTGCATGTCTACTTAGGTCAAGATTTCTAAGCACAGTAATTAGCAGCATGTTTCATCGTTGCAGTGTACTGGCAAGAAATTGTTCTATAGAGAGTTGAATTTGCAGATGGGGTGGAACCCACAGGGATGGGATTAGTATGACCTTGATTTGTGCAAATGGTTTGCATTTGGATCTGTGTCTAGAGCAGACAGCATTTTTTCTTTTACCTAGAAGCCCTTAGAGCTGTACCATTATTGTCTCAAAATGCTGCCTTTAGGAATAGCGCAGGAGGGAGAAGCACTGTGACACCTCACAGTTAAAACGTTCGAAAGAAAAACCTTTGCTTAAATAAGACACATAATTAAAAAAACCCAGTTTAATTCACAAACCAGGTAACCTTAGTTACTAAAATGGAAAATTTTAATAGAAATAAAATGGAAAGTTTAATAGAAAGTGTTAGGCAATACTTACATGAGTAAATTCCTCCTTACCTGTAATGAATTCTTATGTCCTTAGTTTCTTGAATGCCATGTTAGGTGGAGTTTTGTTTACTTTTTCTCTATCTATATTTAATTTTAAAATCTTCTGCCATATGTTCATTTATATTTTGAGCTTAAACATTCAGGGAATCGGGGACTTTTTACATAGTTGTTTAGTTGGGCTTTTTTGTCTTCCCATACATGTATCTAAGAAATACACAGATCTGTAAGTTCTATTTTCAGATTTTACCATGGTTACTTCCAGTAATCACAAACCAGTTTATTTTAATGTAAAGATGATGCAAATTACTGATCTCAGTGCTGAAAGTAAAACAAAACCCCCAAACCCTAATGATTAAAAAAAAAAGAGTTTATAAGGCTGTGATGACAGCCCATGTTAGAGTATGGCTGAAATGATTGCACTGAAAGTGAGAATTCATAGTATTGTATTTAATGAATGTTAACTTCTGTATTCAAATGGTTTAGAGATCTCTTACTTTCCATCCTTGCAGAGGTGTGCCGCCTTTTATTTTATTGAACTTTAAGCCTTGGAGAAGTAGGAGCTATTGTCTGAACAAATCAGAATCACGCTTTATAGAAGATTTGTTAGAGGTCTACAGAAACTGCTTCTTCACTGTAGGGTTGTTCTCACTTTGATGAAGTCCTTCATTTGCTGAGGCCTTGAAAATATTAACACTTTCAGGAAGCCAGTTAAAAGCCATTTGTGCACCAGCTTTAACAGGACAATCTAATCTTTGTGTAGAGCTCTGTTGTTTATTACTGTCACGGTCCATTAAAGCTAATCAATTGTTAATCCTGGTTTCAGCAACCCCTTTGCAACCCTTGCTGGGTGATTGTTGTTCTTTATCAAAAATCTCGTAATACCATCTGCTCAATATAAAATAACGGCCAGAATGATTTGATAGTGTACATTCAAGTGGAGGGGGACAGAAGGCCTATGTAATATACAGTGTATATAGTTCTGCTATCAAACAAGAATTTTTTGGCATTTGTATTGCCTCGGCCAATGTCTGGGAGACAGAATTAAATGCTTTGAGTTAGTGGTATGTGATACAGCACCGGTCTGCACTCTTTGTCCTCAAATATTCTGGAAATTCAGAAAGCACATAAAGTGCTTTTATGCTTTTTATTGGTCCAACATCACCTTCTATGTCTTGAGGACAGTATAGATAATGTGTCAGTACATAAAAATGATAGAAGAGGGAAATAAAATTATATTAATATTTTTATTGACTGTGAAAAAACCACCAACTTAAAGAAAATAATAACTGGAAGAATTAATCTTTTAGACTGCTGGTATTCTCTTCAGCAGTGCTGAAACTATATTATTAGGTCAGGCTATACCTGATCCCTTCTGGGCATTTTGCTTAGTAACATTATTAGTTTTGTCCCTAGTTATTCTATAGGTATTCTAATCAATATACTGTAATGCTGTATAATGGTCTAAGCACTCAACTTTCTATCTCTGGTCTGAATCGATTGGCACCACCAACAAAAATCTTGTAGTTATAAATAAAATTCCCAATGAATTAAATCAAAATGGGTGATATGATGTTTAACTCATCAGAATTATGTATTGCATGTTAGAGTGATGGCTAAACTAAGAATTGGTAAGAGCTGATTTTTAAGATGTATTCTGCAGTATTTGGGCTTTGGGAGATTCTTTTTTATGTTAGAGATGTGAACCAAGAGCTGCAGTTTTAACAAGTTATGAGGAAATGGCCTTTTAAATGTTACTTATATTTGAACCTTTAACCCAGTCCAGGGTTTTTGCACCTGGTGGGTATGATTTCAAGTCAATCTGTGTTATTAAAGACTCTTTTCAAGTTGTTCCTATTTGGAATTATTATCTTTAATTATGCCTAATAATGTGTGTGTGGATATAAGATCAATTAGCATTTGTAGGGCTACAGCAAGTTGCTTTGTCACATGATTTCTGCATGCTTAAAGAATTGCCCATCTTGTTTTATATGGCGCACTCTCTGTGCTTGTCTCTGTTTAAAATGAAATAATTCCTCCTGATTTTGGGGCTTTGACATGATGCAAAAAACCAATATAAGGGCCGACTGTCAAGCACAGAAGAGTATTGGATGTTACAGGTTTTGAAGTGATTTTACAAGCGTCTTTTATTTTTATTGACTTAATTGTTTGCCAAAGAAAAATTTGGGGGGAAAGTTAAAGAGCCTAACATCTTCTGTGAGAAGGCAATCTAATAAAAGAAATTTCAAATCATATATAATAGTTGTTAACTGAAATTTGGCCTGTTGATCATTTACTTCCTTTGTGCTTGAGTATGTGTTTCCTCAGATGTGAATTGCCTTGTTAAGATGCACAGAAACACTATGGTGTTTGCATTCAGACTCCTGGAAGAGGCTCTGAAGTGTAAAGCTGTTCCCTGGAGCTGTCATACACCTAAGCATTTGTTGCATATGTAGCTGATAAAACCACATAGGCTTAGAGGCTTTCTTCTCCCACTGCATTTCCTCAAACCACTGGAAACTGGACAGATTTTGTTGTGTGAAAATAATGTGTTACCCAGATGCTCTTCTCCTGCAGTTACTAGAGAGGTGGTAAAGCACATTTCAACTGCAGTCATGTGCTCTGTGTTGGCACCTAAGTCCTCTACTATATCGTGCTATTTAAGTGACTGTATCTGAGCTTGTAGGATTGAAGTGAGCATTGTTGCCATCTGAGCAAATTGAGGGTAAGTTCTCTATCATAGTGTTGTTTTATTTCTGCTTATCAATAATCTCAGGAGGTGGATGCTCAGCAGTGGAAGTGATGCTGGCGTTCTCAGTGGAGCAGTAAAAGTAATTTGTGCTTTGCTTCTTACAAGCTTTAAAAACATATGTAAAATGATGGATCAATAAAGAATTATAATACTTGGTTCCTACCCAATTTTTCATACTTCTGACCACAGTGACAGGAGAAAGTCATATAGAATTTCATTATGACTACTGGTTCATTTGCTGGATGGTTTCATTATACATACAGATTTGCAGGGTAGTTCTTTTATTTTCTCTGTGTTAATTAAGTTGATTATTTCACTAGCTTTACATTCCATCTGAGTTCTTTCTGCATGTGTGTGATGTGATAATAAAAAAGCAAGGTTATTTATATTGAATAGAATCAGAGCTAGTGATAGTTGATGTTTTCTATTTGGATTGTTTAGTTTCACTTTCTCTGTAAGATAGTAAAGGTTCAAGTGCCAATACTTTAAGAGAGTTGGCTTTATTTCATTTTTACGTCAGAAAACTAGAAGAGGATTAATCAAATAGTTTTTAGGAAAGGATTACTTTATTTTAAGAATACTCTTTAAGTTAATTTAGTGGGATAAAAAAGGAATAATGGTTTAAGGCTGCTTTTCATTCTTTTTTAAAAAAATAAAATTATAACATATGGCTGAGTCTTAAGAGGTTTTCAAAACTATAGCAGAGCTAGGTACTTTTCTGTCAGATCTTGCTGGCTACTAACTCCTAATTGCATTTCATGTCCTTGAAAATCTCAACCTTACTCTTGGACTATATATGCTGGCTGTAGAATAAAAATCTTGTGAAATCAGCAGATGGGTTGTTAAGGATTAAAGAATGAGGCACCTGATAATTATAGTCAGTCTATTGGTATTAATATATATCTGTCTGAAAGAATGACGTGCTTAAGACTGAAGTCAGCCCTTATAGGGTCCTGAACATCCACAATGGAAAGGGGAGTGTGTTGGACTTCAAGTCAATGATTCAAATTACTTTTTGAAAAGTTAATTTAAAATAGCAATGGACCATCTGTAGTTTGATGTGCTTCATGGATTATTTATCCAAGCTATTTACTTCCTAAATCAGAAGTCAGTCTTTCTAAACTCCAAGCCTGTATGAGATCTGACAGACTAAATTCCTTTTTAGACTTTATTTCAAATATTTTGCAGACCAAAGTGTGCTCAGCTGTATTTGGGTGGGATATAGACAGTGTACCTGTAGCTTGTAATAAGGCAGGAGGAAGAGATTCTTAACCAGTGTCAGTCTAAACTGTTAACTTTTCATGGCCCTGTGCAACTCCTGTAGCAGTAGCTATAAACCCTGGAAGTATTACATTTTATTCAGTTGTGGAAGTGCTGCCAGGACCTGCAGAAGTCTAGTTGTTACTGGGTTTTCTGAACAGTTTGAAGTTTTCGGTACCAATCCAAAAGATGAGTGAGATCAAGGAAAGTAAGCGAGCATAGAATTTAGAACATCACTAAAACCCAACAGCAAAGCCCTAAACTCTTAAGAATCTGCAGGCTAAGAAGAAGGAAAAACAGAATAGAAGCATCTAGTGAGTTTGTGAACTACAAGCACAACAGGATATATTTAAAGGATAAAAGCATCTGTTAGAGTCTTTATTTGGTTTCAGTTTTTCCTTTAATTATTTTTCTTTCAGAAAAGACTTCCCTACTTTCTTTTTTTCTGAAAGAAGAAAAAACTTCAGCTTTGCAGTTCTTAGTGCAGTTCTTAGTTTAGTATTATTCTCATTGATTTCTGTGAACTCAGTTTAAGAACTTCTCAAGTCCTTTGATACCAGAACTGCAACAAACTGATTTCCAGATTTTTAGCTAGCAGGATAAGGCCTTTCAGTGAAGAGCACTTTATCTTGTCTACTATTTCTTATTCATTTGCTGAGGTTAGGAAGAGGAAAACAGAAACGACTATGAAATTATTGAGACATCAGTGAATTCAGGTGTTACTGGTTAAGAATTCAGTAGAATTGATGCATGAATAAGGTAACTTTCAGAGGAAGACTTCCACATCGCTTTCACTCTGCATGCACGGCAGGGATTAAGTATCGCAGAAGCAGAGATGTAGGAGATGATGTTTTCAACAAATTCATAATTGGTCTGCTGCAAATAATTGTTTGGCATTTTGGTGCCATTCTGCCCTATATATGGGAGCTATCAAACAAGAATAGTAATTCTCTGCCTGTTTAGTTCAATAGCTATTCTATCTACACAGGATTCAACAGCAAAGGAATCGGCAGTTGTGGTCTGAATTTGCTATTGCAAATAACTTGCTCTGCTTTGGATAAAGTTTGACAGAGTTCCTGAGATGGATTCTTCTGACTGCACTTGCAAGACTTATCCTTTTGGTACCCTTAACAAGTTAGACTCATTAAATGACTACCAGAAGCAGTTTCCAGACAGTTCTGGATTTATTCCTGCCTGCCTCTCTTGTGATACCAGTTGATATCTGAAGCATGTGAAACGTGTGCTGAAGAACATGCTATGAATTCAGTTCTATCCATCAAATATGGACACAGTGCTTTTTTGCCTGGTGATATCCGCTGTAAACAATTACAGAAATCTGAAACCTAGAATTGTCAAAGAACTGTATGACTGAGAAGATAATTTTGTCTTCTGGAGATTTTTTCCTTGTGTATTTATTTGTCCCTTTATTAATTTTGCTTGCTACTAGAAATGCAAAGGAAATAGCTTTCTTATCCCATGAGTGTTTTCAAAATTTCAAGTTCTCTGATTAAACATTGAGATAACCCACTGTTTTTTCTGAGCAAGAGAAACCTCTGCTTTGGAACAACTCCTAATCAAATAGGTGGGGCTGTCAGTTAGGATATGAGAAGCCTGTTCAAGTTGCTTCTCTAGTGAATATTAGATTATTTATATGATGTGAAACAACTGCAGCAGATGAGTTTGTGACACACTCAGCTCAAGAAAAGCTTGATGGATGGGGCAGTCGTTTTGGATCTCAGAGGCCCTAGTCTGAGTTTCTGTTTTGCTTGATTCAGAGGATGGATTTGAACTGCAGTGTAAGTCTTTTCCTCTCTGGAAAAATCCTGCAAAAACAAAATGTATTTTCCAAGACTAAGATCATCACAGGTCAGGTCTAACAGCAGGACGGAACAGAAATTATTTACATATATATAATGCCTATATATGTTCCTTTCTTTCCCATACTCAAATAATGAAATGTTTCCAGGTTGCTTTATGTTCTTTGTAAGCATCTTATAAGGATTATAGAGGCATCTTGAAAAGAAATGAAGGCTGAGATTCTTGCATATTCATGTAAATGTACAGTTTAAGGTTATAAGTAAAAACATTTTCAGCTACTTAAAAAAAAAAAAGCAAACCCTTCTTTCCTCCATCCTCTTCTGTGCCAGGTTAGGCAATTATATAAACGGTAAGAAGCTGTCTGACATAAGCTTCGTTATAAAACAAAGGAAACCTTCAGAGAGAGAGAGTGTTAGAGTAGGTAAAATTCAAATACCATTTAAAAATAGGTTTTAGAGAAGTTTGGCAAAACAAGCATGCGCAGGGAGTGAGGAAGGAACACTGCATAGGAGACAAGGAAAAATATCACAATGTTATTGGAAAATATATGCTGCTTGAGATTGCCATAAACCTCAGAGAAACTCATCATTTTCAGAGCAGACAGAGATGACGTGTTTAAAAATGTGTCTCTAGTAGATATTTATGAGACTATCAATTTCCAATTCTAACTAACCAAGAAAACAGGTAAAGAGCCAGAGAAAAGGAGAAATGACCATGCAAGGTGAAGTTAGAGTTGCCAATGCTTAATGTTTGGTGTATTGGTGATAGCAAATAGGAATTTGGGATTCAAAATCACTTCTTAGTGGGCAGTTGTTTGACTTGCTTGTTGAGACTTGCAGCCTTCAAATTAGTCATCATTCCTCTTGGAATAAGAGAGCTTGTCACCTTCTTGAGAACACTTTCTAATTAACTCTTTAACTTTCTACTGCATAAAATGTCAGCTGCTTGGTGGCTTGGACTCTGAGCCCTGGCTAGCAGCCCCCCTACTCTCAGCACTAAGCAGTTTCACGCTGGGAGTCAGATTTACTTTGTATGCTCCTTTAGTCCTGTCAAGATCTTGGTGAATGTTATAACAAAACAAATCTCCTTGGTTTAAGAGATGCCAAAGGCAAGTGACAGTTCTGAGGATTTTGGCCCTGTCAAGATTCATTTTGAAAAATGCTGCTCTGGCTTAGCTTTCTTTTATCCGTGGATATGCAGTACATATCAGACAGCACAGGAAGGAGGTGATGTACAGGGATTGTTGATTTCTGATCTGTTAAGACTTTTTCACCAAAGTTATGCAGTGCAGTCTATCATCAAAGCTGTGTGGTTGAGGTATGTGTTCTGACATAATCACATGCTTTCTGGACTGTCTGGAAAGCATACTTTAAAGACTCTATTTGAATAAACAACTAGTTAATTCTGTAGGTACTTCTATGTATTTTGTATCTACATTTAATTTCTGATACATTGAAAGGACAAGATGCTGAGGTGCTTGGAAGAGCAGGCAGTGCTGGAGTTAAATGTTTTTATTTATAAGGCTCATTGGTCAATGATACTAGAGCTCTCCTCCAGGAAAAAAAAGAAATCCTTAATTCACTCTTGCAAAATTCAATGCCCTATTGTTCTCACTTTTCTGAAGTCACAGTTTTTAACATTGCTCTCCTTTCCCCTCTGAGGAATAATATAATTTATTGGAGCGGTTCATTCATAGTCTATGTGATATCTATCTTTTGGGACAGAGATACCTTTTGCATGATGTACACACTGTTAGCTTCAAACTCTTCCTGTTTGCTTTATGTGAAAGGCTTTGTAATCAGGAATATTTATGCATCCTGGTACCCAGTTGTGCTGCGCTTGCTGTTTTCTGCTCTTCATAGAAAATTAAACATTTTTTTCTTTTTGGCTCACACCTACCTGAAAAGCAAAAGATTTTAGAATATTACCCTATGGATTTATGATTACTAGGCAGATAGCCAGTAATAAGCAGTGATATCTGATACTACAGCCCAGACATTCTCTGCTTTTTTCCACCTTTTTTCTATTATCTTTAGGTTTAATAAAGTATAAATGGGAGAAATAAATGGCAGAACATCTTTTCTCTTTTTGTGGTTTTTTTTGGGGGGGGAGAGGGGGGGCGGGAGGTGCTTGGTGATGAGATTAAGTTAGAGGTCATATATTCTTCCAACCTGGTTTTCAGCAATAGGCAAAATATTGAAAAGGGTGGAAGTAATCTAGGTTTATTCATTTTTGTGGGAGAGCAGCTTTTTTTTTTTTTTAAATGGAAATAATATTATAAGGATTTAACAAATATATATGAGAAAGGCAAGATAGAAATCACTAAGCAGTTCATGGCTTTAGATGATGTCACATTTCTGAATTGTATAGTATGAAAGTGATAATCTTAGATTATCATTGTGCAGATATTTGCAGGGTGTTATACATACTGGTTATTGTAAGAAAAAAAGATGCTTTCTTGCCTTTGGCTTATGAGAAAGACTGAGTGAAAACCAGCCATGTTTGTACCTTAACATTTCAATTGCATATATTGTTTTTTTGTTTCTGAATCTCACATAATTGCTGACTACAAAAGTAAAATACCAAGCTCATTATTTCAATCCTAAGATACAACCTGCTTTATACTTACGCTTTGTCTCTAATTGTAGTGTCTGTGTGTTGAGCTTCATTAACTTGAAACAGAAGGAGCCCCCCGCTTTTGTGTTGAAGTTAATTAAAACTGGTAATGATTATTGTCTGAAAATTTTCTGGGTTCAAGTAGGTTATTTTGCCTCTGCCTCTATTTTCATGCATCATTTCATCAGTCACGTGGTTGGTCGATTTATAACATACAGGATTTATCTGAATTCAGTGAGCTATGTTGGGGGTTTTTTTATCATAAAACTACACTTGTGTATTTGTTTAACAGTTAGTTGAAAGCCCTGCTTGTGAAATAGTCACTGGTGACTTTTGAACTCAGATTTGTTGAAAATTGTTTGGAAAAAAAAAATATTGTTTTCTGTGAATAATTGGTATTAGCATAAAACAAAATGGATAGATAAATGTCAAACTCCATATTTAATGTCTGATCGGTCTTTTTTAATAATTCAAAATCTGGCAATTCTATGATTATGTGTAAAAGCTTTAGACATAGAAGTACAGTGTTCTGAGCTGTACTCTACATTTACAATTTTGACCTTAACTGATAGTATGAAATAATTATGCATATTTATATGCATGTATAGCTTAGTTTTACTAGTTTCTAATAGTTTTTTTCAAAGTTTTTTGTTTCAACCTGAAGTGCATTGCCTGATGTGCACATCTTTATTACTGATTTTGTGGGTATGCTGTAGCAGACATCTTGCTTTAAAAAAATTAAAAAGAAAACAAAAAACCAAAAAGACCTCCTGGTGAAAGAACATGTCTAAAATTGAGCTCAGGGGTATTGCAACAAAGTACAGCAGATAAAGAGATAAAAAATAGAGAATGTACTTGCTTATGGGAAACCCTTGGAAAAAGTGACGGCATATTCCTTGAAAAATAATAGAGACTAATTTAAATAGGTGTTTTGTTTGCAGTTCATTAAAATAAAATAAAAAAAAAAGCAGCATCACAATAACAGTGATTTAATGGTACATCTTGTGTTTCATATTTCAGGTATAAACTAGGAGTTATGTAGCTAAAGCATCCAGACTAATCAATTTAGATGTGAAAAAAGGACTTGAAATCTTAATTTGTTCCCAGTTAACTTTTCAAAATGTGGAGCATATGTTCAGAGAAATATTACTGTGGTTCAAAAATGTGCCTATCAAAGATATTAGTGAAAGGTTTAATAGATATTCTGTGACTGTGTTAAGGTCCTGCTGACAAAGCCAGCTCAAGAGCTTTCAGCATCATAAAAAATACAGAATTTTGCTGCAAAGAAAGAGTCAAGCTGGGGTGTGTGTGTTTTCTGTTGGAAGGGCCAGTGTAGCTTTTGGGTATAGGGCTGGCAAAGGCTGGCTGGGTGGCAGCAAGATGAGATCTGGTACAATTTGTAGGGCTTGTGGGAGCTGATATTGGTTTTGTGATTCTGGGGAAGGGTGTATAGAATTGCCATGAGGTAAAATGATCTGGACAGAGGTCACTTGATGTTACAAAAGGCTGTGGGAGGTCTTGGGAGTTCCAAGGGCTTTCCAAGGCTTTCTCTCTAGCCCAGCAGTAGATCTTGCCACCCCAGTACAGTTCCAAACTGTTCTGCATTATCTTCTCACCTTTCTTTCACACTTCGCTTCTCACCAAAGTGCTCATCTCAATTGCCTGCAGTCCTACTTCAAATTCTGTACCCATGGCAGCTGCAGCTGCAGAGGGCTGTGCGGGCAGGTTGGGAATGTACTCTGTGAAACTGTGCGCTACCTTAACTCATACTCTCTTCCCATTGGCAACATAGATAGTCTGCTGCCTGTTATGAAAAATTACTCAGTTTCCATACCTGCTCCCCTACTGCATTCCATCTTTCAGAACTGCAATTTTCTGCAGTTTTATGTGATCTGTATTCATTGGGATCTATTACAGGTTATAGAAGGGGAAATCTCTGAAATTCAGAAAATTTACTGTGAAAACACTTGGATCCCAAAATGTTTGTCAGTTTTGGTCCAAGTTCTGCACCCAATTCCATAAACTAGTAGCCCAATTAGCACTCACAGTTACCTTCTGAAAAAACTAAAACTAATTATTTTTTTTAATTCCTTGTGGTCTCTTGGTAAATACCTTGCTATATATTTCCTCCAAGTAATGTCCTAGTCCTTGACCCTTCTACATACTGGCAGTACCAGTGTTCTCTTGAGTGGGGGTTGTTAGGCTTGTGGAAAAATTAAATGGTCATTAGGGAGATTCTGCTGAAAGAAGACAGATAGAGACAGAGCAGTTTAAACAAAGACACAAAACTGAAAATGCAGGTTTTACATGTTGCTTCATTTCACTTTAATCAGAAGGTAATACTTCTCAGTAGAGCTTGGGACTGGTTGGAGTGAAAGATACTCATTTAGCCTTGTAGCTTTTTTTTCCATCCATCCACTGGTGAGCTTTTTTTCCTTCCACCCTTAATATTTCAGTTCTTCCTTCCCTTCATCCTATCCCAGTGCAGGTTTTCACCTCATATTCCTGTTTTCCCTCTGTGTGTGGGAAGACAAAACTGGGAAGTGGGATTATTGTCAAGTCCAAAGTGGTGTTGCTGCTGCTTGAGTTTTGTCTTGCATGGGTGCCTCATAACCATGGTACTTGAGTAAACCACAGTAATCCTGGTACATCAGGGACATAATCTGGACAAACACACAAGGAGAGAATTTACAGGATACAAAGTGTTTCATTTGTCATCTTGTCCTTTCTCTGCAGACTACAGTTCAGCTCTGCTTTTGACCAGTAGAGCATTTCTGCAGTGACAAATCCTCCGTTGCAGATCTGAGGATGTGTCTGATGGGTGCATTAGCTTTTCCCATGGTTGCCTGGCTCCTTGAGCACACACGTGTGCTCACCCCTCTGTACAGGCACCTCTGTGCTCTTGTTTCCAGATAAGCCCTGACATTAACTTGGAATTTGGTGAGTGTTGCACCTAAGCCTGTGTGTAAGTAAACTCCAGACGGAGAGTATAAAAACTTTGGTTTTTGAATTGAACTTTATAGTGCCATAAACAGTGACATCATTGTATATAAACACAAATGCATGATGATGAATACGGCAAATGCAATCCTGGATGTTGGCTGGAAAATGCACGCTTCAGGCCGAGATTTAATAGGAACTTACATATTCCATTCTTGGACTATAAAGCCAACTTTTTTGTCTATTTTGACTTTTGTGTTAATGAAATGAGGTCAGAAAATCTGTTAAAGTTTATCTTTAAAAATGTTTTCAACCCAATCACCTTGTTTTAAAAATCATTTCCGTTTGTTATCTGCACATTTAAGTAGATTGTGTTTCATCGTGATTGATTCTCTGAAGGAAAGCACTAACAGATTCCTGTAATTGATTATACTTTAATGATACATAATGGCAAGTTCTGTTTTCCATTATTGTTACTCTACAGGCTGAACTGTAACTACCTCAATACGAGAATATATATCGATATACAATTGATTTAGTAACATTTTACAAGTTGAACTGTCTTGCATTAACTAAAAACACATCTCCACCTCTTCATGAAAAGTGGCCCTTGACACATTCAGGGCAGGTATTGCACACCTCTCTCTGCAGATGGTCAGTTGCTTCAGCTTATTGGAGCTGGCAAAAGACAATGCTGCTGGACATCAGTGCAGTCATTGTTTCACAGGTGATTACAGATAGGAGTTGGCTATTCTTACATGACAAATGTTTCACTTTAATTACATTTTTTTCTTTCATTTTGATCATCCTTTTTCAACAAATGATCCTCTGCTGCTTCTCTCCCCACCCCCAAACTGTTGATGGTGAATAAGGTGGCTGATGATTTGAAAGTGTTGCTTGTCTTCATGATCAGTGTTACCTAATTATCTGCTGATGTCCCCTGCCTTCTGTATTCAATCTCTCTGCTTGTGTTTAGATGGAAAACTCTACAGCAGGGCTTACTTTGCGTGCATGCATGTGATCCCATGTGCGTTTGTAACAGCAGTTAGTGCACCTGAGTCCTGTTCCATGACTCAAACTCCTGCATGCTCTTTACTTACACAAATAAATTGTGCAATTCAGTTGCCGCTTAGCTGTACTTTAACTCTTGGACATACAAACTGTCCTAACCAAAAGGTTACAGGGAAGGTCCCATTTTCAAAACCTAATTTTAATTCTGAGTTTTGTGAGCGTTTCAAAAAGACATACAGCTGTTGTCTTCTAAATACTCAAAGAACAGGAACCTTAACAGCTAGAACATTATAATGATGTAAAATTGGTGACGTATGTTAGAAATACGAGGTAGAAGTACACGATATGGTCAGATAATGTACTAAGGCTTTGCATTTGCTTGTATTTTAAACTTTCTCCACTGAGAATAGGCTAGTACTTAAAGCTTACAATTCTGGCAAGTTGTGCCAAAAAATTTCATTTGTTGTACTGTATTGTAAGTCAGCAGCTATATTACTGAAATGATAGAAAATGGATAAGGGTTACGCTTTCCTTACTTTCAAAATCCTTTATTTTCCAGGGATTTAAATTGAAGATTTCACATTATCAGCCATATTAAGCCAGTGTGACCTTTCTTAACTAAAAGTTTAGGACAAAAAATAAACCAAAACCTGCTGTTTGGACTTGTTGAATGTCAATGTTTGGCAGAATCAAAGTACTTTCTAAAAATCTGCATTAATATTGTATTTTGCTTTTTAAACTGAAATTATCTTTAAATTTTGGTTTAAGATCTGAAAACTGGAAAAGAATCACTTCTGAAGCATATAGACACTTTGGTAAATTGAACTCTAAAGCAATGAATTACCACCAGACACAGATTTTGTATCTATTTTCATGTAAGATTAAAATTTTAAATATTTTAAATATTTTAAATTTGTCATTGTTTATATCTGTATTAACATTCCACAGTTCAGTTCTGTTAAATATAGCTTAAATATAAATATTAGTTTGATGGCTTTGTGTATGACACTGATTGCAATTCTAATCTTCCTTGCATGCTGTTCTGAACTGCTGTTGGTAATAGCAGCATTTGTGACATTCCCTTTCATTGCCATCCTAGATGTAAACAGTAATATCAATTAATATGTACTTGTGCTGTGTGCAGGGATTATTAGAGAAATTATTTATACTGCCAGAGAACAGTTTTCTAAAAGATAAGAACTGCAAATACACAACAGATTAGGTTACTTAAATGGTCTTTTCAATGGTGGTATTTTGAAGAATCAGGAATGTCTGTAGTATCTCTCACTAGTTTTGGAATATAATACACTCTTTAATTTCCTGTTTATTTGCTGTACTAGAGGAACAATTTTTGAACTGTGAAGTAAAATTTATACTTTCATGCTATGTATTCTCAGCTCGACCCCACGTTGCAAAAGAAACCTCTACACATTTCTTTAATTTAAAAAACATCAATTCCTAATTAGTTACACATAGGCAATGTTACAATTTTTCCAACTGCAAAATGATTAATAATACATAATTAAAATGGAACCTGGATCAAGAACTCATCAAGTCTCCCTAATACCATAATACTGTACCCTTTCCTCAGCTAACAAAGTGATCTTGCCCCAGGAGACCTGAATGACTCTCGAGAAATCTGTTCCTGCAAATACACTGTCTACTCTCATAAGGAATTTCCAAAATTCCCATCTGTGAAATTTCTTTCCAATATTTTCTCAGTAAAAATATGCAACTCATAAAAGAGCATTGAAGTAAATTTTGGGAAATGTCACCAAAAGTGTTTATGGTGTATGAAATGCTCTGTTTTTATTCTTCATAGTTGGAAATGAGTGGTAAGTGAACATGTGCATACATAAAGAACACATCACTATTAGTCCTATAGCTATATGTTTTGTTAAAGACATTGCAATTTCTTCTTACCAACTCAAAAAAAATATAAAATTCCCATCTACTTCTCGCTAAGTTGCTAACAAAGCAGTGATAAACTGAGAAGAATATATTTTTACTTATTCTTTTACATGTTAACTTCCTCCTGCTCCCCTCCCAGTTTTGCTAGCAAGGTACTCGCCAGATACATCCCAGACGATGGTAATGAATACTGTAGAAGAGCGGGTCTGGAACACATCCCAGCTGTTCAATGGGAAGAAGTACCATAATACTGCGAGCCACTAGATGCCACTCTTGTCTCATCCCAGTACAACCCTGGGAGTATTTATGATTGTTTAAAAAAACCCAGCTATGCCCTCCCACCCCCAAAGCCCTGCTAAAGATGTTCCTTTGGTATTTCAGCTCTTTTGCTTTTTTTTTTTTTTTTTTAATTAAAGTTACAATATGACCCTCTTGTTTACAGTATTCCTTCCCTCTTCAGTAATGTTACACTTGTTTATAAATATTTCAAAGCTATTCCTAGACAATTTTTTTTGTCACGCCTCTCTTGCATAGCTGTGTTGTGCTGTTTCGTTTTTCTCTTTGGGTGGAATTCACAAAGTTCTGGCACGTGTATTCATCTGTATTTCTAATTGATTTCACAGCCACTTATGGTGCAAGAAGCTCTACATCTATTTCTTTAAATGTCTACAAAGACAGTTGGATTTTTATTATACCAGATACAGTAGGAAGCTCTTGATCTTCTTGTATATTCAGATTTTACCATTGGCAACCCCTCTACTACAGTTGTGACATTTCCACGCAAGTTGCCTGTCTGTAGATGCCTGTGCCCTGACTTGCATTTTCCAGGACTTTTTTAGCCAAGTAGTTGTTTTAAAATAACTGTTAAAATGCTCAAGGTATTTGAGGCAATACATGAAAAGGGTTTTTTAAAAAAAGTTATCCCTACACCTTCAACATACCAAAGTTGTAATGTTTCACCTGCACAAGGCATAATGCAGGCATAAGTCTCAATACAGTAAATTTTAATTTCTTTGCTTAATCTCTTAAAAGGAAGTGTTGCATCCCAAATGGATACAGAGCTAAAATATTAGGCTTCTCTTCCAAATCATGTACACCTTCTAAAGAAAATATAGTGGAGTTCTGAATATTTGTATAGGACTCAGTACTTTCTGCATCTTGGAAACTCTGTGGAATATAGTGGTCACTTGTTTCCAGAGAAATGTTTCCATATTCTGAAATTTCTTTTAAAATAATGACTCAAAACTCAATATGAAATTGTCTCATAAACTTGCTCTTCTCACAAGAAAAGGATATGCAAAAGAAATTTATGTCTAACATTGGACAAATAAGACCTCACATGTGTAAAACATCAGTGGTAGAGATAAATGTCAGCTTCTGTTGGTAAGACTGCATCTTTTCTCTTATTTGTGTGAATTTGATATAGCCTTCAATTATGTGATTTAAATACTATTTTCATATACCATCAAAAATTTTTATTGCACCTTTAAATGCGCAATGTGAGGTAGCTTCTATGTACTGTGAATTATTTGTATGCCAGCCAGAGTCAGTGGAAGTCACTTGCTTGAAAAATACGTAGTATAGATTTTGTGAGTAACCTGCAACAGCCTGTGAATAACAAGACTGAGTAATGATGAAGTATTATAGGCATATAAAGACCTCCTGCACATTCAATTAAGTTAGACTTAGATTTATCTGAGTACTTTGTGGGTTTGTGGATTTCTGTGAAATGATAGAAAAACGCAGAGGGATACATCCATTGAGAAAGCCCTTTGTACCCTGGTTAGATTCTTAGAGGCGAGGATTGTCGGTGGGGCTCTGTGGAGCAAAATGCAATTGGAACATCAAAATGTGTAAATGCAGGAAAAACATCTCAGTGCATTAAAATGTGTCAGTAAAGAGGAGAATGGATTATATAAATAAAGGTAGGTCTGTCTTTCTAGAGAGATTATGGGCTATGAGGATGAAAAATATTATTCTGTTCTTTTTAGGGGAAAAAAAACCCCAAACCAAAACGTATTAGTGGTTTATGGAATTAACAACCACACTACATGTAGACCAAAGCACAGAGCTGAAGATGCATGTGGAACCTTAACTTCATTGCTTCCATATCTCTGAATAAAAACTGCACAACTTGAAAGTTCCCTTTTTGTCATTTGCAATGGAATGATTTAATTTATTTAAGTTTCTGTGATGAACACTTAATGTCTTACACATGTAGGGAAACGGTATAGTCAGTGACTCAGCTCTCCAGTCTCTTAACTACAGTCTGTCTGCAATACTGCAGTGAGGAAGCTTTTAGTGGTCATTAACAAATACTGACCTCTCTGTTTGTATACATTGTCTTGACCATGCAGTTGTTGAAGGGCAAGTTAAGGGGATGTGGTTAAATTAGTCCACAATTTTATTAACTCACATGGGACCATAGCAGTTATTTATTAAAGGCCACACTGTACATTCATTCTTCCCTACTCTCAGATCTTCCCTTTATAATCTCTTCCAAATAAGCCCCCCATTACTTCCTTTTCCTATTACTATTTAAGTGATGTTGTTGATGCATGTCTTCATGTAGTGTACTTGGAGAAAATAAATCTCTTACAAAGCTATATTGGCTCACACAAATGTGAGGAATCATTTAGTTTGCTTCTCCCCAAGGGGCAATGGCTGGCAGTTCCTTTTGTCAAGAGTAATTCTGTGCCCTTGGCTGGAGAGCTGCATGTCAAGAGTTTGCAGATGTCAGTTCTGCTCAAGAGCCACCATCTGCAGGAGGAGCAGCAGCTCCTGGACAGTGCACACACCCCCTCTTTTCCTACACCAGGACCCTCACCCCATACCTACTGCAATGCCCTCCTGCTCCAGTGAGGAGCAGCTCACCCCTTGTGCTTCCCAAGAAGCATCTGTCCCCAAGCTGAGCCCCTGCTCTCTGCTGCATCCTTCCTCGCCTCTCCTAGATGCCAGAGCACAATGCAACACATGTGGGAATGGGATGGTGCTGCTGTGCTGAGGAGGGGTAAAGCGGCTCCAGCTGTGCCTGTGGACAGTGCAGCAGGGATGGCTGAAACCTGGGCTCCTCATACAGGTAAGACTGAGCACTGATGCTCTTCTTGCAGGAACCCTGTACTGCTCCAAGCCAGTTTGTGTACTACAGCCTGAAAACCTCTTATGTCTGCTGTTGTCACTGAAAGAAAAAAAGAAATCTGTGTCCAGTATTTTCCTCTCTGTGGTGAAGAAGGATCCTCTCTGAGTAATGTTTCCCCACCTTGAACCATGGGCTAGTTGCCTGTGTCAGGAAATTTCAAGTATGGCAATAAACTCCCTTGCTGATGCCACCTTTGTAGCAACTAAAAGGGAGAGGGGACAGATCTTGCTGCAGGGGTTTCCGTTCCTAAAATTGTGTATGAAACCCTACAATATATCTTGCAGTCTGGAGAAGCACAAACATAAACACTGTGGCTGACAGGCAGAAAGATGTAGCGAGTTGTTTGCAGCACACGGCTGGTTTGGTGTGCTTGCACCTGGACCTGCAGAGGCAGTGGGGGCCAGGCCAGCACTGGGGTGTTTGCCATGGGAAACCACGGATAGAGATTGTAGGGAGCACCAAGGTCAGAGAAGATTCTGCTGTACCAGGTTGGAAGTACATCTGTTGTCAGTTTGGGGGGTGGGTGCATCCTTTTCCCCCTAATTAACTAGTTTGTTCCCCTTCCCTCAAAATATTAAGGCAGAATGTTCTCCTCAGATGTAAAAGGGCAGACATTTTGAAGGAAATTAATTTAAATCTAATAAAGTCTGTTCCAAGAATTAGAATTTTCAGTAAGCATAACCTTTCATAAATAAAATAAAACCAAATACAGTATGATACACTGAATTTAAGATAAGAAGGGAGAGTACATGACCAAACATTTATTTCTTTTCTAGTAAATACTGGGACAAGGAGGTTTATTCCCCCAGTAGTGCAGGTACATAACTCAGAGGACATTACGTGCCAGATAAATGTGGGCTAAAATTACAAAAAAGTATGGTTAAGAGCAACGTTTTATTTTCAGACTTTTTACACCCCTTAGTATGTTGAACCTGCTTGTAATTCTGTAGCACCTATTTTTAACAATATAATTGATGAGTTTATGAATATAGTGATGACCTATATGCTTTTTAGCTAACACAAGCTATTAGAATTAGGGGTTATTTTGTATTAAAATCAACACAGATATACTTATTGTCATGGTAGGAAGTTGTGATTAAAATTAGGAACATGTTATAAAATAGCTTTTAGCATTACAATATGCCATTTGTAGTATAATTTGTTGGGGTTTTTTCTGTTTCCAGTGTACAAAATGCTTCTTTTTAGGGAATCATACAGCAATAGACTGCAGAAGAAAATGGGAGCTCCAGGTGGTTTAAAGGAAGCCTTATAACTCACTGTTGGATAAATTGATTAGCAATGCTCGAGTCCAGGTTTTCTGCCACACCCCTTGTGGTGCATGCAGGGTAAGGTGCTGGTCTATTTGCATGGCCAAGGACAGTGCCATGAGCAGCCTGTTAGCTGTGCTCTTGGAAACAGAAGGTCTGTGTAGTATGAGGCTGCCTCTGATGTCATAGGCTTTTCCCTTAATAACAGTAATTAACTTGGGCGTAGTCCTATGTAGGCAAAGGTGATACAGCTTCCAGCCCACTTCTTTTAGTCTCTCAATCAAGAGAGTTTCTGCTCTGGGCTGTGTGGTGCACCATAGTTATCCTGAAACACAGCAGAGGTTGCACCAAATGTAAAGCCAAATACAAGATTTGAAAATGAAACTTAAATTTTTAAGTCACTTAGGCATTTTTATTTTTTTTTTCCATTTAATTTCTCATCTTTTCAGGAGGCACATGCAATTTTGGGCAGAGTAGGACCACAGTCATAATTTCTCTTTCCATGCTTTATTCCTTATATGACTTCTTTCTCTTGTCATCTTGCATTCACTTAACTTCAGTATAGTGAAATACGCACCAAAATCAGAAACCGAGTATACAAGTTACAAGTACTCTTGCTTATTGCAGGTAAATAAACACCAGTGAAAGCACATACTTGCCAAAGCTTTGTAAACCTTATGTTAAAACTTGTGGAAACATGCTAAGCATTGACTTCAGGTAGCATTAAACACTAAATGTCTATGAAATTTCTCTCAGTTTCACAGAATTCTTCAACCAAGGACTGGTTTATTATTTTGTATCAAAGTCTAAAAAGATTTAGGTTTCATGTTTTCAGCATTACAAGTAAAGTTGAAATTTTTAGGTCTGATCCTGGGCAAAATCCAGAGTGAACCAGAGTAGAAATCAAAACTGATTCTT
This sequence comes from Actenoides lindsayi, assembly GCA_025331215.1. Lineage (NCBI taxonomy): Eukaryota > Metazoa > Chordata > Aves > Coraciiformes > Alcedinidae > Actenoides > Actenoides lindsayi. The sequence goes on from WTSP01007687.1 coordinate 144,186, forward strand.
AAACCATGCAGATGAAACCTGCAGCTTTTTACTTTGTATTATGTGCTTGTATTATGAGCTTGTATTATGTGCCTTGCAAAGGACTGATAATAGTTTGTTCTTATTTTACAAATATAGGCAAATGAGACTTGGCAAACAGCCTTGTGAGAAAGAAATGAAAAAGAGAATGAAGGCAAATAGGTACAAAGAACCCGTGAGCCAACCAAGCCCAGAACCATACTGTGAAATGATATGACTAAAATATGTGCATGGTAAATAGTGTGACATTGAAAAATGAAACATCAATATTACAGCCAGAGGAGGGAAAAAAAACCCCACAAACCGGCTCCCAAAATTGAGTTCTGGCAATATGCTCGGAGTCTTGAATAAGCATATGCTTGATTACAGCTTGGGTGGAGAGAAAGGAGATCCACAGAGCTCTATTTCAGTTGTTTCTGTATTTTCCCACAGTCTGAATTAATCACATCTAATACTAATTATATACTTGCAACATTCTAAATTCCTGCCTAAACTGTGGAAAAATGTGAAGACGTTTCCAAGGCTGGAGCAGCTTTAACAATGAATCCGTGTATGTGCTTTTGCAATTGTTTGCTGTGCGTCATATTCAAACCCAGTTATGTTCTGCAGATTTACTCTTCTGTACTTTGATGGTGATTTACACTCCTAGGGAAGCACTTGGGTGAAACCATGTCTCAAAAATGTTGAAGCTTAATATAAATAAATTAAACACAGGCACTTGATTTAAGTGAATCACAGCCTTTTGACGTTTATAATTTCAACACATGATTGTCACCAGCTAGTCAACCTCTGTGACTCATGATGATGCTTAAGCTATTGGCTTGGTAGAAAATGTAAAAAAGTAAGGGTTTTTTTAGCTATTCTAAGATGTCTTCTGGCCTACATCCACACAAGTGAAACAGATTCATAGATACAACATACTAGGAAGCTGTCTTATTACTTATTATTCTGTATTGATGATGCCCTAATCAGCTTGCCTGTAAACATTAGGTCAAGTGAAGGCTTTGAAATACAGACAGGTAGTTATTTTGTTGCTGCTAAAAATAGAGCCATGGCCTGACTACAGTAGCGAAATAATTTCAGCAGAAAGTGCTAATTTTTTTTTCTATTGCTAGTGTTGCTCTTGCATGGAACTAGACAGTGTTATGCAAGCTACTGTGTGAAGATTTCATCCAAAGGGAATCTGTTGGGAAGGTGATTTAGTGTGATCACAAAGTTCAGGTACTACATTCTGAAATGGCAGGTGTGAACAGGTGCTCCAGTGGGGAATCTGGAGTACCACTGCATTATTGGTGGTGGTGTGTATAAATATTAGATAGAAAATGTGTTGGTATGGAAGTACCAGTAATACTTTGGAGGGCTAGTAATGCTCTGGAGTGTTTTTCATCAGGCAGTTTCAATCCGGCAAGAATTACAAACGTGGTAATTCCTGTTTTACATCTAGGGAATGATTATCAATCTCTCCCCAAGAGATATAATTTGTTGATTTTGGGGAGGTTTTTTCTGCATGTTTTAACAAAGTGGTTAAAGATTGGTATCTATTGACAAATCAAATAGTTTTCAGGAATATTTCATTATGGAAATACATAGATATGCTTGACCTTTCTAATTTGAAATGAAAGAAATTACTGTCTTCTTGAAGGGGGACAGAAGACTTTGGGTTTCAGAAACAACATGTAGTATCTCACAATTCTTGCTTGAACTCCATTAATCTACTAATCTGCAGTTAATAGCAGACCTTCAAACAGTAAGAGTCCAGTGAGACTGGAGTAAAGAAAGAAGTTTCTAATTTTATCCTATTTGCTCAAATTTTTACTTCTAGCATCCTAGTGATAGATATGCATTTGCATTTCATACGAACTAGATTTAGGAAGAATAGAAAGAAACAAAGACTAAATAGAATAAGTGAGGAGCAAAGGGTGAAGCTCTTCACCTGTTATCATCTTACAGTTCTTCAGCAGATCTGCTGAAATGTTGGGCAGCAGTTAATATTTGCCTGACAAAGTCCTCGCCTTCAGTAATTATTGTGAGACTCAGCTAGGACAATACTCAACCTAACACTTGAATTTTGTCTGGAATATGCCAGTTTTAGGCATTAATACTTTGAGCTGGGAGCACAGGAAAAGATGTTGAATGTGGGGGTCTTGAACTAGCAGTGCTGCTGAGCTATTCCAAAATGACCTTAGTGACAACCAGGAAGGTGATTTGCTCTTTGGCCACTGGCTGTATGAATGCCTGGGAGCTGTTAAGAACTACTGACACAAAGGAGCACTGCAAGTCAGAACTATTTCACCTTCTCAGGCATACTCATACAGGGGATTTGGGAAGTGGGTGCTAAAATGTGCAGTTGGAAATCCTTGTAATTCTCTTGTACATAAAAGTGGTATTGTATCAGATTAGCTTTTAGTAACGTATACATTTCAAGATAAAGGGACAGCTATGGTTTTCAGTGGCAGCAACCACCATTCACATAGAGTTCAAAGTCTCTGCATAGTGGTAACAGAGATGAGAAGGTTTTTTTAAATTGAATGTCTCATTTCCTTCAAGTACTTAAGGCTTGTCGCTAACTGAACCTAAGAAGCTGACAAATATGCAAGACATCTGTAAAGCAGTTAAAGTACAGGATATATATAAATAGAGACATTATTCTGATTAAAAAATAATCTTGTATTAATATTCAGTTTTCCTGTTGTAAAACTCCTTCGAAATACGGTAATATTCAGAATGGGAATTGGAGAGATTTCAGGGGTGCAATTTCATTATTCCCAATCAGCTTTACTATAAACAAACTCTGTAAATTTTCAGTGTCAGCATATTGTTCAGGTAAACTAAGCTCATATTTGTACTCTTAAGTACCTGAATGTTTGCTGAGGAATTATTCATGGCATATTTCTATATTAAGATGACATGTGTTAGATTAGGCATTTTCAGTGGTATACATTAGCATAAGCCCTTCTGTCTTTGGAAATATTTTTTGTCACTAAAGTTTATAAGTCTGGCTTAGGTTTCTGTGTTTGTTTAAATTACAGATCAGTAAATGGCTGAGATGTGTATTACATTTCAGGGTTTCTTCATAGTATGTTGCATGTATTGTTGTTCAGATCCCTGTGTGGTCTCGTCACTCTATATATAATTTCAACGAAATAGCTAATGACAAGCTGGTTGCTTAATGAAGTGCTTTCATGGCACCTTATTTAGGAGGGATAATCTCTTTCTGGCAGTTGAAGGTTAGTGTAACAATACCTAATGTAATTTCTCCCTTGGAATCAACATATAGCAAGTCATCTGTGTAGTAAACTTATGTCTGGAAAGCCTGAATTAAAAATCTCAGTCAGCCTCACATACTTTTCATTATTTCAAATACTTTCTCCTTTTGGTTAAGCCTTTTGTTCAAGATGACATTGTATTGCAGTGGTTAGATGGCTTATGACCTGTGTTTTTCAGGGAAGGCAATACATGTCATTTTTGTCACAGACTCAAAATGAAGCAAGTGTAGAAGATATATTAAATATAGTAATTATACATTAGAATAACCATTTAGAAACATTAACTATGGTTATATTTTATGAATATTGTTTTAATTGTGGCAATAAGCTCAGAGCCTACATCCAAAACTGATAAACCTGTAAGTTTAACCTATAAGGGAGTACTTTATATTTGCACTAATTTTTGTTTCTACAATAAATTCTTAAAGGCATTGCAGACTTCCTGTGCAAATCCTAATTAACAACGTATATGGTCTTTTTACACTCAGCTCTTCTCCTTCAACACAACACATGCAGAGGAATTAACATATTTGTATATCGTGTTTTCCATTAAGATGATAGTAACAATTAAGAAAAACACCCTGTATGCGTGTCCTTAAAATTGTCATTCTTCACATGATGTTCTGGTAACAAACGAAGCAGATTCTTAGATAAACATCTGGTAGGAATGAAGGGTTCTTCATGTTTTTTACTAGATGAGCATTTCAGACTCATTTGTGACAGAATGATACTGTATTCCTTCCCATGTCTTGTTTTCAATTTATTCTTTACCAGAGTCAGGAAGGGAGTAGTGAAATAGGAAATTAGGATGTTTAGAGAGAGTAACTAAAGAGACCTGCAAAATGGTTTTTAGTTTGTTTAGATGTCTGAGAGGCCTCTATGTGTGTGATCTTTCCTGCTGAGCTGAGGGAAATGCATAAAGACGCCATGTACCAGAGCCTGGACTGCCATTGTCCACTGGTGTTTTCCTCAATTCTTAGCAGCTGCTTCATGCAAGGCCCCTCCTAGGAATGTTTCTTGGATTCTTCAGTCTTTAGAAGATGTTATCTCTCCCACCTCTTTAGTCTGAACTTGTAATGCTGTAAACAAGACCAGCAAGCAAGCTGGGTTTTGGGGTAACTGATTCATAAAAATACCAGCTATCCCATCTCCCAGATGGGTTTCAAATTAGAATTTCATCTCTTTGGTTGCCTTGATTTGCCTGATCATCTTTTTGAAAAGTGTTTATCTGTTTTAACTCAGAATAGATAAAAGTGCCACACAAATTACAGCTAAAACATGGAAAATTATCACGTTTCTGAAAATTTAAATAGTTTCTTCAGTTGCTTTCACAGAGCCTTAAACTATGCTATGGTTTGACCATGACTCTGAGGTTAGTTGTAGGAGTACTATAGCAACACTGACTACAGCTTAGTAACTAGTAAATTGTTCCATGAGTATCTGACACGTTAATGTAGAGTAGAAATAATCAAGCTTCAGATAGCTTCATGATGTGGTTTTGACAAATTTAGTTTATATAATGTGTTCCTGTGATGCTGCTGTTAGCTTTATCATTGTTAGCATATTCTTGGTGTGGAAAATGGTTATAAGTTGAAAACATAGAGACCATTTTTATATTTCATAATCTTAACTCTTGGACTGTATCAGTCACTTATTTGCACAAGTTCAGGAAGTGAATAGTGTGCAGGTGTTCATTTTAGCCACATAGATGTTTTGCAATATCCAAGTTCTCAACCTACTATTTGAGGCAAATCTGTGTCAGCTATTTTATGCAGATTCTGAGTTTCTGTATCTAGGGCTCATGCTTGCTGAATGAAGTAAAGACAAGACTTATAATATGACATGTAATAGTATTTTATTTGTTTTGGTGGGGTTTTTTAGCTTTATGCATAAAATCAATGCAAAGCAGAACTCTAAAGAATCAAAGAAGTGATGCTTGTATTTCATCAATAATCCCATCCTAAGGCATGCTGCTTTTAGCATCATCTGCAGTGTGAAAAGTTCTCTCATAGGGTAACTTGAAAGTTAGAATACTCCACTATATTAGCACATAACTACACTTTGCAAAATACCCTCTTAAGTTTAGGGTTTGCAGGTTTTTTTTTCCCTGTGTAGAATAATTATTCTCATGACCAATTCTTTCCTTTCTGAGATTATTTTTTTAAACACTGCAAAATGATTTTATGAATAATATAGATGCTGTTGTCTCCCACCTCTCCCCCATAACTCTGTGACTCTAGAGACACGTGTTTCTTTTACTAAATTAACTCATCATTGTGGTCTTGTTATTTCAACTGTGGGCGTAGCTGACCAAATTTCTGTATTGCATGAGAAAGTCATTAATCATTTGAAGAGGATTTGTATACATTCAGTTGCTCAACATCTCATCTCTCACTTTACTCCCAAATAAATTCGGTAATATTGCATGTATTCTTTTGCTTTCCTTTACAAAGTCAATAATATTAATTTAACCTCCTGAGTGTATGGTGGGTGGTTGGGAGTGACAAAACAAACCTTGGGTTGCAGTGAACACCATGAAACTTTGTTCTGTTCTATTTCTTCAGTTAATTATTTTGATTACCCCCCACTAGTATAAAAAAAAAAAATAATCTGGTAAAGTACATGTTTAATTCATCATTCAGAGCCACAGTTGGTATTTAAATGTTGCTGACTGCTGGATATGAACTGCCTGTTACTTTCTGTTTTATTAGGGATAGTTATTAACCCCCAACCCAGCAAAACACTATATATAGGTTGCCTACTGTCCCTGAGCATATCTTACTGAGGAGACTGTATAGCTCTTACTGAGTAAACAGTATGCCTTGAACTGGAAAGTCTGGGTTAAAGTTGCTTCTCATGAGAGACAGAAGATGCAGAGCTTGAGAAATACTTTTTTTTTCTTCCTGCTTGGAAGTAGGAATGAGGCACTTTGTGCCTTTTTATTATCATATGCCCCAAGAAGTCAGATACATCTCCACTGATAATTAGAAGCAGCCTTGAGGTTGTCATCAACCTGAATGTGTCAGATGAGCTGAACTACAATGATTTCACTTTAAAACTTTTCAGCTTATCTGTTTGTGAAATAGTTTGCTTTTCTATTTCTATGGCACATTTTAAATGGCATGGAGAGGTTTTTTTAATGTTCTGTGTTGAAAACAATTCATTGGTTACCTTGCGGTAAGCTGGAAAACTTTTAAAGAGTATGACTGCATTGATTTTGAAGAAAGTCTGTAATTTTAGTGTTTTCTTTTACAAAATATTCTTTTAAAGAATTATTTTATAGAAGTTGTTGATACTGTCTGTTCACTCACTTGATATCTATGGAGGTTTAAAGAGAAATGGAGTCCTGTGGTTCTAGCTATTAATGAAAATGGTACCAAATATGAGGCAAAGTCTCGCAGATTTTTTTTTCCAGCTATAAATATACACAAGTTATATAATCTGTTTAAAAAGATCAGCCCCATAAAACTGGTTTGGGGAATATCCGAATTAGTGGACTTCAGATGGAAGAAATCCATTGACTGTTGGCTTGAGACACAACTTTTTTCAGAACTGGACTATGAAGGTAAATACAAAAATATTTAAACTCCACTTGATGCACTTTTGAAATGTGGCAAGTACATTCACAATACTGTTCATTTAAAAAATGCCTTATCTTAACGCTTAGAGCATGGCCAGTAGAAGTCAATAGTTAATCCTGTAAAAAACACACACACTTGATTTTTTTTTCTTCTTTTCCCAGTTTCTGAAAAAAGAATGATCCTCCACACACACTTTTTTTAAATAAGTGTTTAGAGAAAAAAAAAAAAGATATTTTAAATTCAAGGTGCTATTTCTGCTATATAGCAAACAGCATTTCTATTTCTGTCTCTAGACTTTAAAAGAGAAGGGTAGCTGGAAGCCTTCTCCAGCATGTGTGTGCATCTCAACTGCTCAACAAAGCTGCAGAGATGTTATAGCCTCCTCACCCCAGGCATCCTAACAACCTGCCAGCCTGTGTTTTTCGCACCTGCATTTTGGCCACACATGCATCAGTGGGATGCTACTTCTAATCTAAAAATAAAATGAGGCATAATTAGGGTTTTTATTGTTCTGAAAATAATATTAATCTAGTCAAGTCTTGCTGTGTAATGTTGTATCTTGGCTTTCTTAGTCTGAAAAGGGAGGATCACTACTACTGTAGCATGGAAGTGATGGCAAACTTGATACAAATGTGTTCAAAAAGGTTTTAACATCTTCAAGTGTTCAGAAGTGCTTATTAGTCTTCCCTTGTTTTCTTTGCTCTTGCACAGAGCTTGTCCTTTTGGAGTGAGAAGTTTTAGGCTAATTGCTGCTTCTTCCAAAGTGCGGTTTAAAAAAGCCCAACAGACCTCTTATGTTTATTAGCAAGAAAAAGAGCCTCTTCTATTAGTGTATTTCTGTATTGGAAGCATTAAGTGTAGGGTTCTCTACTGTGTCCATCAGGAGTGAGTTGGGAAGAATTCCTCAGCAGACACACAGAGCTGAGGAAACTCTGCCTGTGCTAAGGCCAGGGTGGAGATGCAGGAGGGAGCATTTCAGGTGCAGCTGAGAAGGGGTTGCCCCAGGCCCTGAAGTATTCAGCAAGAGATGTTAAGCCACACTACTGCACTAGAAGATTTTCCAGGTTGGGGATTTTTTCCCTTTTTTTTTTGTTTCACAGTATTAGGGTGTAAGGTCATTGACTGGGATGTAGGCTTTCTTTTATTTGTGGTAATTATATGGTTTTGAAATGCTCAGTCTGCACAAACACACTGACTTTACCATTACTGTATTCTTGTTACAAGATGATTCACTTAAGTCATGAAATATTTGATTAAAGTTGCTGTAGAGATTTTCAGTAAATTATCTCTGTGGTTTACTCCAGCTCTTTAGGAACATAACTGGCTCTGAACTTATTTATGTAACTGCTGTCTTTTTAACATGCATCCATTGGGAGAAGGGAGAAATTACAGTGCTACAGGAGTAGGGATTTGTTTTGCTCTTTAGCAGAAAGCATTCCCTGGAGGTTTTTCTGTGTATGAAAATGAACACAATTAACATTTGCATTCCTAGACCCAACAAAACCATTAGATTTCCAGTGAGACTTGTCATACAGGTGTCCAAAACATCAAACTGAAAGCCCGTTATGGAAGCCTTTTCTCCTTCCTTGTTGTGCTTACTAAACTTAGGAGTGACTGAGGGCTTTTTGCTCAACCTTGTGATAAAGAAAAGAATCTTGAGAGGTTTTGTATGTAAAAATAGGTATTTTTTGAAGTTACTCGTCTGTAAAGGAAACGGAGGCTTCATCTGAAACTAATAACCTAAACTCTTTCACTGTGTGACTCACTTCAGTGGCTGATTTAAAATAGTCATCATTATTACTTACTACTTGCCACTTTCAATGAATCAGTTAATCCTTACAAGAGCTCCAAGACCTTGATGTGTTATCAATTTACATGCTAGTATAATTGATTTTATATTATAATAAAGCATTATTTATTTATCCTCTTTTAAAACAATATTAATAGGGTAATCATATTGCGATGGAATGGATAGCCTGGGGAAAGGTCATCTTAATCTGTGTAGGAAACATCAGTTGATTTTGCAAGTATTCAAGTAACATTTTTGTAATGCTTCAATAATTAGAGAGAGACAGATCACAACAATCCCAAGTGTTTTCTGATCCTTGCTGTTGGATAAAGACGTGAAAAAAGGCGGGGGGGGGGGGGGGGGGGGGAAGGGAAAGGGTTGTAAATTCCCAAAGAGGGGGGAAGAAGAACTTTAAAAAAATAAACAACAAAAAAAAAGATCATTTTTTACAAAAGGGGT
>WTSP01007687.1:153404-182305 GCA_025331215.1 Actenoides lindsayi
GACAAAGTCATGTTGAGATTGGTTTGCGAGGGAGGGGGGGAGAGAGGGAGGGGGGGGGGGGGGGGGGGGTGGGGCGGTTGGGAGAAGCGAAAGTGTTGGAAATTCCCACAGAGGAGCAAGTAAGAACTTTCAAAGAATAATCACAAATGATAAAGATCATATCTTACAAGAGATGTCAGTTTTCTCAAATTTAAAAGCTTTACAAAATTCAGAGCAGTTTTTTATTGAATGAAGCAGTTGGCTTTTATGACCTTTTACACTTGCTCACAAAAGATCAGACTAAGTTCTTGTATCCAAGAACTTTAATTATATGCTTCAAAAAGTAAATTCTCCTTACTGGACAACTGTCAGAAAATAACTTTGAGCTTTAGAAATCACTAGATACTCACCCAGGCATCTGCCTCTTCATTAACACATGAATACCAGAGTGGAGACTGTTTTCTCATTTTATTTTTTAGGTATCATGAACATTTCTGCCCTCTTAGAGATCTGTCCTACTTGTCAGAGTTCTGAGAAAAGAAACTCCTTCCCCTTTCCCTTCCCCTTCCCTTCTCCCTACATATTCAAATCAGTATTCATTTCTAGCCATCCTTCATTTTCCATGTTATTTGCTAGTTTTTCATTTTCTCTTAGTTGCTCTAGCATGTTGAGGTTCAATGCAAATGCCACAAACTTTCCTTGATTTTGTGTCTTCCAGAGGCATCCAGATTTGTCTTAGATGAGCTGTATAGTTACAGAAACACTCTGAAAATTTTTCTTGTATAGTTAAAAATTATCAGTGTAAACCAAATACTGCTACAGTGCTGATGCATTAGTGCAAATCATTTCCAGTTCTTATACCTTCCTAGTCTTCAGAGCTCTGTGAATGGGACTTCTTTTTATGCTGTCTTGGTAAAAATAATTTCTGTGCTATAGAAAAAGTAGATCAAACTAAAATTGTGGCTTACATTGTTTCATACCATTAAAACAAAATACTTTCTTTTAAAATATAATGAAATCAACTGATACTTGTTTGCTCTTATGTGCCAAGTACTCTTTAAGGCAATCTGCATTAGAATGTGTCTTTTAAATTAAACAGTAAATATTTATATTTAAATAAATACAGTTTACAATGTTAACAAATAATTGATAAATAATGTAAGCATCACAAGATCTCTATTTACAATAAGATAAATGTAAATGTAAATAGAGAATGTCACTCATCTACTACAGTTTTTACAGTATTGCAATTATGCAAGTCATGCACAATATTTTTCAATATTATATCTTAATTACTGATGTCTTAGAAAAGTACCTGTTGTAATTAAGGTGCTTGTTTAGTTGAGATATTATGCCAAAATAAGCGGCAGATAGCTTAAGTTTCCTTCTTGTCTTGCAGATCTGTTCTCCCCTGCATCCTGCCCCTGTTGTTCTCATTGCATGCCACAAACCTTGCGCTTCCCTACAATTTTCCTGTGAAACCTTTTGAATGAGTTAATTTTTATCATCATTAACATATGCCTTTGGCAGCCATTGTAAGAGATCATGGAGCACACACTTTTGTATTGTGGCTGAGGCTATGTTGTGGTGGTTTAAAACAAAGCTTGCCTTTGCTAGTTAGCCTGAATGAACCTGTGGAAGAATTTTGTGATCAATCTCCTAGCAGTCCCATAAGCCTCTGTCTACTGTGATTATGTTAGAGCAGCCCAGGAGTCTGCAGACTGTTAGCAGTATGATTGTTTGAGATGTCTCAAATCTGGTCAGCTCCTCGCTGCGGCAGAAGGGTCTAGTGCTTAGGCTGTTGAGCACTACTGATCAGATTATATTGGCTTGCGTTAGGAAGGCTGTCTTCACAGGGGTAAAATATTAATATTACTCGGAAGCTGAGATTCATATTTGTTCCTAATTTTAATGGCCTTGCTCTAAGTCTTCTTCATTACTATATAATGAGGGCTTTCAAAATGGTTTATCAAACATTGAGAATGATGCAGATGCTGATAAGGAATTTCCAAACAGAAAACCCCCAATGTTTTACTTGAGCAAATTTAAATGCACAGAAGTATAAGAGTTCATGTTTAGATCTTGAGATGCATATAACAGTTGCATGAATGAGATTTCCTTTGAATCCTTTTTTTCCAGTTCATTGCTTGCCGTGCAAATCTATATGTAAGGTTAGTGTAAACTTACCCGATGGCCAAGTCACAGTACAGCCTGACTATGTTCCAAACCTGGATAATTATTTTGGTGTTTATTAGACTAGTAGCTTTTTGGCGTGTTATATTGTGCACACTTGGAACTCACCTAGTTAAGGTTACATCAAAGATTGACCTCCATTGACAAGATTAAATTGAAGTCATTTTCTCTTAGAGCTTAGCAAGTAGAGTATTTGTGTTGTCAGCAAACAAGACTTTATCCTCTTTCCCTTGGGCATTATCTCGCAGGCAGTGTCAGAATGCCAGATGGATTTGCTCTATTTTTTTTTCTCCGATTTTTTTATTTTTAATTTTCCTTCTATCACCTTTCAGCTGCCACAGTGATTTCTTTGGAAGAAAAGTGCTCTGAAGAAGCCACTGTATAACAGTTCTGATTAAATTCTGATCTTTTTCAGTAGTATTTTTGAGCTGTATATATTACCTGATATTTAATCCTTAGAACTTGCAGGACTGTCTTAAATATGTTACTTTTGTAGACTTCTCACTTGCAAACAAACCCCAACAAACCAAACTCAGAAAAACCTAAATAAAACAGAAGGAAACCACAGCAAAATATTAATTATCTGTAATACTATAAGGACTATTTTATGCTACAATTTACTTAAAGAAACCCCAAACACATAAATCATATTATTGTATATACACGTGTGGAATTCAAAAGAGAAAATACGAACTCAAACCAATAAATCAGTGAATACTAAATCAACCAAAGAATTGATCAGTCCTAAATACCCTTAATTGTGAAACAAGTGGTTTCATTTATTTAGAATATAGCAGATTTTAATACTTGTAAGCTTTGCCACTTACAGAACATGATGAAGAAGGATGTCTACTAAGTAACTCCTTTGGAAAAGGAAATAACGCACTGAATGAAAGGAAATATTCATCTGTAGGTGTTTTCCATGTATATTCTGACATTATTTGAAACCTGTTCATTTTTCCTACTATTTCCAAACTATTATAAAACCCATGGGCAAGGTAAATTTACACCCTTGAAATCACTGTCTATATGTGAATTGCTGTTGAAAGTATTCCATGATACATAACTCAAATTCAGTTAAAGGAGAACAGTATATTTCCACATATTTTAGTACAGAACTTTTATCCCCAAATGTATTCAGTTTTTGCTTATTGTAATATGTAAATACAACTTCTGTGTTAAAATTTGGAGTGAGGTGTTGTGAATCCTGTCAGTGGTGGTCTCCAATAAGAAAAGAAAAAAAATGAAGCCCCTTTGATTTCTTTGTGGCAGTCCTGATAAGATTTAGAAAGCCAAGAAGTGTCATGAAAGCAACACAATGGCTTATCTGTAGCTCCAGCAGTTGTGGGGGTGATGTCATGTTCAACAGAGAAAAAGAAAAACAAAACTATGTCTTTAAGGACAAGAAAACAAGTGGTTTTGGAAACAAGATGAAACAATCATCCTCAACCTGCTGGAACTTAGCTGTCCGGAGTGTGTGAAGAGAGGTGATTGGCAACAAAGAAATATGAAATATAGGATTTTATTCATCACTGTATTCTCAAGGGAATAGAATATCACCTTTTCTTCCAGACTTAGATAATATCTAATATATCACAGAAAAGCTACAATGCTTACTTCTTCCTTGCTTGGAATTGGAGTAGAATTGCATTTTACAACAGTTGTTAGTGCATGGCTTAATGCTGGAAGAAATATTCTACTTCTTACTCAGAAGTGAAATACAAGTTGGGCATTCAAGTCTTCTACCAACAGTATCTGGCTTGTGCAGAAAGGATAAACTGGAAAAGCTGCAGTCACATGTGGGTGGCAGGCAGTGCAGCTAATGATCCATAGTAAACCTGGATAATAAGCTGAGATGAAGAAGATTTCTCTCAGATAGGATGAGAACTGGTGTTTCTTGGGAATGGTCATGTATTTTCATCCCTTTGGTTTTGGTATGAGAAAAACCAAATTTCTAACAGTGGAATTTCCCCAAATGGTATAGAAAAGGGTAGCACCTGTGGGGGTACTGGATAATTGTAATAACTTTTGTAATTAATAAGTAATTAACCTACAGCTGTAGACAAAATATACCCTTTTCTTTTTTTTCTTCTTTGACCTGTGATGCCTGGAGGGAGGGAAAGAAAAAGCTACTGTGGTTTTTATACAGAACTTTAGGATTCAATAGCTGTATATATTCATGAGATGTATGCAGCAGATTATTTGGCTCATCTCAGTATAAACTAATTAAAGAAAAATAACTTTAAGGTCGGATGTTTAATCATGTCAGATTAATTTCCATTAAATTGATTTTCAAATACTGATGTGTTTCAGCTTTTGTTAAATGTTATTAATGGTATGTGGAACACTGAGTTTGTCTGAATATTTCTGTCATACACAGATCCTCAAAATCTAGCTAACATACTGTGGCTTCTTTTCTATTCTAATTTCATCTAAAATTCAAACCATGGGTTGGCCGTTTTGAAAAAATAAAGCTAAATGAGCAGGATATAGAAAGCTGCTTTCCAAGTAAGCATCCATTTAAGATACTGGTTAAATTATCAAACCGTGTAATGAAGCATATAGATTGTAAGATTTTAACTAATTTTTGTTCAGTAAAAGGAGTTGCATATCACAGAGAAAGAGTGCTTGTGAAAAGCCTTTTAAGTTTTGGTACTTGCTTGTCAGTTTTAGTTTTGTAAATGGTATTGTATGTTTATCCTTGTACAGATTGTATAGGTATATATGATTTATGAATACATAGATTATGTTTAAATATTTATATTGACTTACTCTTGAAGGGATAGTTAGGGCAGAGACTTATGTTTATGAGATTCTTCAAAGACACTGAACTTTGGTCCCTTTCAATTAAGAAACACATTGCAAACTGCTGCCAAGAGTTCAGGCTATTTAAGAGGTTAAAAAGTATTCTTCACTGTTTGTTGCCCTCAAAGCTTGATAGAATTTCTGGTTAAACTAGGTCATAAAGAAATCAATAATTTTATCTAAATTGCTTTTCCTTATCTTGTCATATTTCTGTACAAAATGGGTCAAATACTCTTCAGGAATCTCTATCAGGCAGACAATGATTTCTTGTTCAGTATAAGTCACTGCTAAGTTTATATGTCCATATTAAAGTATGCATAATTTTACAAACCTACTTGTAAAATTCAGCATAAAGCAAATATTTTTCTTTAGGAAATTTTAGTCAGCACACGTTGGGTAGGCAACAATGGCTGTAGTTAATATTTTTGTGAAGTAAAAACACTTTTAGTTTGTCAAGGCCTAAGTTCAGCACTTATAGTAGTTCGTGAACTGATGGAAATAAGCTAAACAGAGAGATCACCATTAAATAATTATCCAGGAAATTAATTAAGTCTAGAGAGTTTTGTATTTAAAAAGTGCATACAGTATTTATGTTCAGAGTAGTTGTTGGCCTGCCCTTAAAATTTTCAGGGCAGTCAGAGATCTGTGGTACTATGAGATGTTCTTGAGATGTATTTATAAACCTTGTTTCAAAAAATGTGCTTGTACTAGGAGTATAGAGGGAATCGAGTGATAAAAAATATCTAGAATAATCTCTTCTAGATGTAGATACATGTAAATGGATTGATAGATGTGTTAAAATATTCAAACCTCTTATTTCTATGCTGAATGTGGGTTTCTTTTACAGTATGAATACTTCAATGCTGTGCTCATAAATGAACGAGATGAAGAGGGAAACTATGTGGAGCTGGGGAAGGAGTTCATTCTAGTTCCAAACGACCACTTCAATAACTTGCCCGTGAACATCAGTCTGAGTGATGTCCAAGTACCAACCAATATGTACAATAAGGGTAAGAAAAGAGCTGGTTTGTTTCATTGTTCCACTGGCCAAACATAGGAACTTCCTTGCCTTTAAGATGAAGCTGTTATTTAACTATATATTTGTGTTTTCTAGTTTGCAATTAAACTGAAAATTCGGCAGAATGCTTGACATTTGACAATTTTGTAGTATCTTTTGTTCTGTGGCAATTTAGCAATTTAATATGGTTGATGAATTGTATGTTAGACTTGCATGAATTCTGCAATAGAATATGGCAGAATGTTTATTCTTATGAATTATTTTCCAGAATCTCCAAATCGGTTGAACAGATCTTACATTGTCACTTAAAAGTTATATTCCATCTTTGCTGAGAGCTAGACATGTCTTTGAAAGATACAGCGTAGAGGGGAGGGGAATATTTTACTAGATTTATGCTCTCAACCTTTGCGATGATAATTCTATCTGTATATGACTATACACACAGCTGCTGTGAGTTTTCAGATAATACTTAGTATGAATGAACCACATTAAGATTTCTACTCCCCTGACTATTTGTCATAGATGCTGGATAGCACATAGCACTAACAAATAACTACATTAGACATTAGGAGTGATGTACTTAGGTCTAAAAATTTGGAATGCAAACTGAGTGTACATGCTGAGGTACATGCTTACTCAATTTCCTTTTGCCACTTCCCTTTGATCAGACAGAAGGATTTTGTAATTTTGCTGTGCTTATGCAGCACCCATATATTTACTTTTCTCAAGCCAGTAATGAAAGAAAAAATGAGAAGGAAAGCACGAAAGTTTCTGAACAATGTCTACATTATATTTGTCATTGGTCTGTAGAGAGCTACCTAATCTCTTCTCTTCCTTGTTTTTACTATACTAAAAGGCAGCTAAAAATAAATTAAATGTTTTCCTTGTAATACATTGCAGGCTAGCTATTGTGGAAATTCATGCAAGGATATTGTGTGACTCCACCACCTCCCTGGGCAGCCCGTTCCAGCGCCTGACTACTCTGTCAGGAATGAAATTCTTTCTAATATATAGTCTATACTTCCCCTGGTGCAACTTCAGGCTATTTCTTCTAGTCCTGTCATTGTTTGCTTGAGAGAAGAGGCTGCACCCACCTCACTACACCCTCCTTTCAGGCAGTTGTAGAGAGCAATAAGGTCTCCCCTCAGCTTCCTCTCCTCCAAACTAAACAATCCCATTTCCCTCAGCTGCTCTCATAAGACATGTGCTCTAGACCTTCACCAGATTTGTTGCTCTTCTTTGGACATGCTCCAGCTCCTCAATTTCCTTCTTTGAGTGAGAGGCCCAAAACTGAACACAGTACTCAAGGTGCAGCCTTACGAGTTCTGAGTTCAGGGGCACTATCACTTTCCTTCTCCTGCTGGACGCATTATTTCAGATACAGGTCAGAATGCCATTGTCCTTCTTGGCCACCTGGGCATACTACTGGCTCATATTCAACCGGATGTCACCCAGCACCCCCAGGTCTTTTACTGCCAGGCAGCTTTCCAGCCACTCCTCCCCAAGCCTGTAGCACTGACTGGGGTTGTTGTGACCAAAATGCAGGACCCGGCACTTGGCCTTGTTACACCTTGTACAATTGGCCTTGGCCAATCAATTCAACCTGCCCAGATCCCTCTTCCAGAGACTTCCTACTGTCAAGCAGATTGACACTCCCACCCAACTTAGTGTTGTCTTAAAACTTTCTGAGGAAGCACTCATTCATCTAGAAGCACCCTTCATCTAGATCGTTGGAAAAATACTGAACAAGCCCAGGCCCAAGACTGAGCCTTGGGGGACAGCACTGGTGATTGACTGCAAACTGGGTTTAATTCCATTTACTACAACTCTCCGGGCCCAGCTGGCCAGCCAGTTTTTAACCCAGTGAAGAGTATACCTGTCTTATGCCATGAGATGCCAGCTTCTCTATGAGAATGCTGTGGGAGACAGTGTCAAAGGCTTTACTAAAGTCTAGGTAGACAACATCCACAGCCTTTCCCTTGTCTGCTAGGTGAGACACCTTGTCATAGAACAAGATCAGATTGATCAAGCAGGACCTGCCTTTCCTGAATGCATGTTGGCTGGGCATGGTCCCCTGGCTGTACTGCACTTGCCATATGAGCTCACTCAAGATGAACCTCTCCATAATTTTTCTGGGTACCAAGGTCAGGCTGACAGTCCTGTGGTTCCCCAGATCCATCTTCCAGCCCTTCTTGCACATGGGTGTCACACTGGCATACCTCCTGTCACCTGGGACCTCCCCTGTAAGCCAAGACTGTTGATAAATGATGCAGAGAGGCTTGGCAAGCTTCTCTGCCAGGCTCCCACAATACTGTAGGGTAGATCCCATCCGGCCCCATGGACTTGTGAGTGTCCAGGTGCTATAGCAGGTCATTAACAGCTTCCTCCTGGATTATGGGAGGATTGTTCTGCTCTCCATCCTTATCTTCCAGCTCAGGAGGCTGAATACCCTGGGGGTATCTGGGTATGACTAATAAAGACAGAGGCAAAGGCTGCATTAAATATCTCAGCCTTTTCCTCATCCTTGGTTGTAACATTCCCCCCCCCCATCCAATAAAGGATGGAGATCCTCCCTGGCTCTCATTTTATTATTAATGTATTTGTAAAAACGTCTTCTGTTTTCCCTTATGAGAGTGGCTATATTGAGCTTCAGCTGGGCTTTTGTCTTTCTAATTTTTTCTCTGCATGAACTAATGAGATCCCTGTACTCATCCTGAGGTGCTTGCCCCTTCTTCCAAAGTGGGTAAACTCCTTTTTTTCCTGAGTCCCTGCAAAAGCTCTCTGTTCAGCCAGGCCAGTCGTCTTTCCTACTGTTTCATTTTATGGCACATGGGAACAGCCTGCTCCTGTGCTTTTAAGATTTCCTTCTTGAATATCATCCAGTCTTACTGGAGCCTTTTGTCCTTCAGGACTGTCTCCCAAGGCACTCTCTCAACCAATGTCCTGAACAGGCTGAAGTCTGCCATTTCACAAGTCCATGGTGGAGACTTTGCTAACTCCTCTCCTTACTTCAGCAAGGATTGAGAACTTAATCATTTTGTGGTCACAGAATTGTAGGGATTGGAAGGGACCTCTAAAGATCATCTAATCCAACCCCCCTGTCAGAGCAGAATAGCTTAGAGTAGATCATACAGGACCAAGTCCAGGTGGCTTTTGAAAGTCTCCAGGGGTGGAGATTCCACTCTCCAGGCAGCCCATTCCAGTGCTCAGTTACCCTCACAGTGAAGAACTATTTCCTGATGTTGAGTTTGAACCTCCTGTTTTTCTGTTTATGGCCATTGCCCCATGTCCTGTCACTGAGCCTGGCCCCCTGGTTGCTAAGCCCAAGATGGCCTCTGACCACCACATCTCCCACCAGTCCTTCCCTGCTTGTGAACAGCAGATGTAGCTAGGCACCTCCACTGGTAGGCTCACTTACCAACTGTGTCAGGAAGTTATCTTTCATACACTCAAGGAACCTCCTAGTCTGTCTCCTCTCTGTGTTCTATTTCCAGCAGACATCTGGTAGGTTGAAGTCCCCCACCAGAATAAGGGTTAGTAATTGTGAGACCTCTGCCAGCCACGTGTAGAATGCTTCATCTGCCTCCTCATCCTGGTTGGGTGGTCTATAACAGACACCCAACAGGATATCCACCTTATTCACCTTCCCCCTCATCCTTGTCCATAAACTCGACCTGATCACTATCATCAAGCTCTATACAGTCAAAACATTCCCTAACATATAGAGCCACCCCACCACCTCTCCTTCCCTGTCTATTATTTCTAAAGAGCTTATAGCAATCTGTTGCATCATTCCAGTTGTGAGAGTCATCCCACCATGTTTCTGTGATGGCAACTATATCATAGCCATTCTGACACACAGTGGCTTCTATGGTGCGATAATGTCTTAAACTAGGGATTTTAAAATAACAATGCTTCATATAGGGTTTTTGAAAGGTTGTGAAATTATTAATCCAGGGTATTTAGAAAAGATTTGGAAAATGCTTGAAGCTTCTAAAACTACCAGACCATTTGATTTATTGTTTTTTGTGCAAGTGCTAATATTTATTCAGCTGAGCTTGTCTGTAAATTAATACATTCCAGAATTGCTAAGGAGGGGAGAAGAAGAGAAAAAAAAGTATGGTTGCAAAGGGATATAGAGGTCAGGCAATCTTGTTTTTCTGAAGTAGCAAACTTACCCGAGTAGTTAGTGAGAGCAGTAAAAGTAAAGGACCTTCAGATCCATGCTGTGTAGTACTGCTATGTATAGAACACATTTTTATATGCTGATTAATTACAGCTAAAGTCCAAAGTCAAAGGGCTTGTTGCATCTTGTTTTGGCCTCTAATACAGGGACTGCCTGTAGAGATGGAGAAGATACTGCTCTGTGATGATTTCTGTTTCCACTTTGTCTAATTCAAACCAGCCAAAATCATCACTTTATGCAGCTGCAGAAAAAACATTTTATCATTTAAATGTATTCCAACTGCTGAAATCTGGTTTGTTGCTGACATTTTGCTTGCACATGGACATGATAGTCTTGGCTTGGAGACTGATGATGTCTGGAAATGTTACTCTTACCAAGAAGAGACCTGTGTACTTACTTGGTTTTTTGGTTTTTTTTTCTGCCCATTTCTTCAGTTCAATAATGCAGAGGGGTGATAACAAGTTAATTAAATCCCAGCCTGAGGGTACAGGCAGTAAATATTGATAGGTTTATGACCAAGTGTCTGCACAACACTGTTTCTCTAGAAAATGCCTGTTGTTTGTTTCCAGGTTATGTTTTATTTTATTGAATTACTAGGCAAAACCACAGCCCAAACTCACAGCTGAAACCAGACAGCTGTGATCGTTGAATATTTAAACACAACGTGGAAAGATGAACTTTTTATTTGTAAGCTAATTCTAAGGTTTTTCCTTTATTTTGGGGTTTCTAGTTGTAGGCATACTGATCATTTGCAGTGGGTTCAGAGGAGGGTCACAGGACTAGTCAAAGGGTTGAAAGAAGTGCCTTAAACTGAAAGACTCTAGCAGCTCAGTCCATTTAGCTTATTCACGAGATCATTAAAGCCTTAATTAGTTGATCTTAGTTAATTGCTAATACTAGACTCTATATTCAGGTTGCCAAAGGTTTAAAAAGATCCAGTGGATGAAATTGGATTCTATTATTTTGCAAATAGCACAAATGTGGGCTCAGTTAAGGCATAGGAGGTTGTTTCTGGTGGGGTTTTTTGTTTGTTGGTTTGTTTTTTTTTTTCCTTGGGGGGTGTGGGGGGTGGGCATCTGTTTGTTTGGGTTTTTTTAAATGCAGATATTAGATCTGGTCTATTAGAAGGGCGTCATGCTATGTCCATTCCCCAAGCCCTTAATCAAGACCAGATTCATTGTTAAATAATAAATAGTCTAGAAATAGAACTGTGGGGAAAACTTTGGCTTGATCAGCTTGCAGGGTCATTGTGATCCCTCACAGCTGTAGTATCGCTAAAGTGAAAGTTAACAGTCCCTAACTAGGCTCTAAATAAGGTTGGCTTAAAAATCATGGGACAGAAATACACTGCTTTTCTTTATATATTTTCTGACTCTTTGATCCTCTGCATAACAAAAGTTTAAAAATACTGATGGCAACAACAGGACTAAATAATTTCCATTCTAAGGAAACCATCAATTTTAGAACTTAAAATAAAAAGCAAAAGAAAATTTATGATGAAATCAAGAAAGCTGAAATACCATAAATATCAAAACTATGATATTTAAATTTAACATGAAACCTTTTGAAAAGGAAAACAAGATCCAATAAAAAAGGCTTATCTGCCTGTTAATGCACACACACCTCTCAGGTCTGGGCTTTTTCACAGCAAGGCTGGCGGTCCATTTGAACTGCAGAAGATTCTGATGGAAGTGGCCTCCTTCCTTTTTCCTGAAAATGACTGCTTATGATAATGTTTTCCTTTTGAAATATTTAAGCACTCATCGGGATTCTAAATCTGTCAGTGCATGCTATTTCTTCTCTTTAAGCACAAAGTATATTCATTGCCTATAGCCACAGGATTTGCAAGGCAGTATCCTTTTCAACAATGAATTAAACAGTTAAGATTAAGAGAAGTTCTGTGATAACTGTCTTAGCAAGCAGTAGCTCTTCCTTCCATTCACAAATTTGGTAACTGACAATTATTAACTCTGTACAGATTTCTAACAAAGTAGGGAAAAGGTTTCTTGGTGAATTAATCATGTAAGTATAGTCACAGGCAAAAAAGGAGGGAAGGAAGAAAGTTACTTTTTTTGATGCCAAAAGGAAAATTTAGTTTTGGAAAGTACAGAATCAACCTGAACCCAGTTTGGACAATGAAGTTCCAAGGCAGAGGTGCAGGTATGAGAACAAGTGTGTGTAAGGTACTGTCTAAGTCAGCTGCTGTTGGTTTTTTAATAAAGTTTATTTACATGGGTTATATATCAGCAACAAAGTGAGTTTTCATATCTCTTACATTTTATGTCTCTCCTGTTATTTTAGATGTAAGTGATTTGAGACATGCTACTGTCTCAGACATATCTTGCATATATATTTCCATAGGTATACCTTCCAAAGACTCACATATGCCTTTCTACATATCAACTGGTAGATTTTAAACAGCTATGATGGAAGAGATTAATAATAATGAAAAATGATTAATGATTTAAAATTTACATAATCTGAACATTTGCTTTATTATTTTCTGAGGTGCTGGTGGTATATTTAGAAGAACCTTAGGAATGTGATGTGTAATTAAGAAACAGGCCTTTGGAGCATGGGCTAGGCTTTCTGGCAACCATCCATGGGGAGCTTGGTTTCTGCCAGTAGGATTGCCACTGGGAAAAAGTAGGATTCTATAATGGATTTATGTACACAAGAAGATGATAAAAGAAGGCTTCAGAACACTCAAATCCAATTCTTGCAGATGTTGATAGCATATAAAAGTAATACGGAGTAGTGTTTTACCTTTCATTAGTATGAGAACATAGGTAGTCTTAACTTCTTAAATCCTACATTCTTTGTCCAAAGTATGTGCTGTATCTGAGCAGAAAAGCCTATTCCAGCTTTATTTTTCTAAGTCTATGTCACCTCATATTTACATGTAGTTGTGGACAGAAATGACATGTTTTCTGCTATTGAATTTACACTCAGCATTTTTTTGAGGTGTTGGAAGAGTCTCATGAATACTTGGCTAAATATGGATTTCAGAAGAACGTAGATGAAAACCAAAGCCAAGGTGAGGGTGAATGTGTCTTGGTGACATACACTCAGATGATTCTAAAAGATGGCACCTGTTTAATAGTGAAGTATAGCATAGTATGGTACCAGAAGTGACACACAGCAGGATCTCATCTGCTTATGTTAGTGTTGCATAAAAAACTCTAGGAAATTTAAGAGGATGTTTATAAATAACAATACTCAATATCAGTGGAAAACAGCTCCTGGTTTTGAGCTTTTGCAGTCAGTCTTTGTTTATATGATAAGGTAAACTTTACATTTACAGTCTGTAGACAGGGAAAAGACCACATTCTTTTCCTTTTGATACTTCAGAAATTTCTAGATGCAAGCACTTCTTGCCTTTAAGACAGTATTTCTCTTTTATCTTTCTGGTTTCCCCCTAGATCCTCAGAATTGTGGACTTTTGGATTTTGCAAATGTTGCTCTCTCCTCATTGTTTTCTTAGTTGTTAGAAAGAGTTAGTCTAATTCCCTAATTTACATAATGCACTAACTAATTTTACTGTCACTAAATTCTCCTTTATCAAGTACTGGTGCAAACTAGAGAGTTCGACTCCTTGAAGACAATGACATTTTTGTTGCAAAATCAGTATTGGACTGCATTTGCATCTTACATCCTTAGAAATGCAAACAGGCAGCTACTTAGATACATCATGGCAGGCACCTGCCCATCTGGAAGAACTTGTTAATTACTTTACATTTCTGGGGAGTTTCTCCAACATCTCTTGAATATTTCTGGGGCTTGAACTTGCAGAATGTTTCCAGAATAACAGTAAAGTGTAGCAAATTATAGTGATTAAGTGTAGCAATTTATAAGGACAGTTGATGCACTGTGTTTTCTCAAAATGTGTCAAGTCTTTTGTTTAACAACCTTTTGTTGTTACCAGAAATTTAGTAGTTAGAACATTGGATTTTAAGAAGTTCGGTGTCTACAGCCTCTGGTTGGTAGATAGTAAGATTCTTAGGTACATATCTCTATAGTTTGATTGCTTTGAATAATTTGGTGTTTTGGTGTGGGTTGTTTGTTTGGTTTGGTTTGGTGGTGTTTTGGTTTGTTTGTTTGGTTTTGTTGCTTTTTTCCTTTATATGGGTAAACAATATCTCATTCAGACCTGTAGATACAAATGAATACACTATAAAATGTGGAGTGTTGCAGGGCTTTTACGGTAGAAACACAGTAACAAACCTAAAGGGGTTCTAATCACAGGTGGATAAGAAAAAGCAGTGTCTTTCTGAATCTCTGCTTAAATGTGCTGAGTGTAATCATTTCTTCACTGTGAGAGACTTTTTTGCCTAAGAGCTTTTTCAAGTATAAAAATTTATTTATTTCTAAAAACCTTATGACTCATAAAATCTTCACCATAGCTCTGCTTCCAGGTTTGGTCTGCACTAAAATATTACGTACACAAAGAAAACCTTTATAAATGTGTTTTTTAAATAAAAAATACCTTTTAGAATGAGATCAGTCTTACTGTCCTAGCTCAGTATCTGCGACCTCCATTTCCTTTCTTTGTCTTCCCAAGAAGACACAAAGAATGAATGTAGTTATTGAGGCCCAGTTTTGTACTAACTCTTAGGTGAATTTGCATAGTTTTATCCTTGTACCAGCTATGTAATTTGTAACCATTTAGGCCTGTATTAACACTATGACAATTGCATGCTGTATTCCTTTCCTTATTACATTTTTTTCCCCACTTACAAAGAAATGCTTTCTCCGATTTTCAGCCCTGAACTTATATTTCCATTTTCTGTATGAGTTATTTTTTAACTTGATCTCCTTTGTGCTTACAATTATGTAACAATTTATGTACCTTTTTTTGAGATGGATTACATATAAAGAAGTTGTGAAGTGTCTCAAGGCATTATTGGGTGTATGATGTCAGCTGTAGGTTATTGGGGGATAAGAAATTACTGCTCTCTGCCACCTGTGCTTAGTGTGTATTACTGTCCCATTCAAACTGGTTGTCGTAAGCTGTTCTGTAAGGTCTTCCCAAACTGGTGTGGTAAAAGGAATCAGATCAGCATTTTTCCTAGCAGAGTGCTTGAAAATTGAATCATTTTGGCAGAACTAGGGTGCAGGTGACTGTGTGAGAATCTGTCTACCATCTCTGGACATTAGTCTCTGAGAGAGGGTGGAGGAGCTACACATGTGCCAGTAGAGGCAGACTGGGGAAAGAGGATAATCTCTTTACTGGGGTCAAATCAGAGCAACATATCTGACTTTTGCCTTAAAAGAAGAGAGAGAAGAAAATTAATTTCTCTTGGCAACAGAAAAGAAGTAGCTTACATAAGTCAATTTAAACTAATGAGAGGCTTTTTTCTTTGTTGTCATTTCTAGTTTACTATATGTATAATCTTGTTTTACTTGATGGGTTTTATGGAAGAATATTTCCTAGATGATAAAGCTTCATCCTATTAACACAGCTGACAGTGGAATTAAATGCATGTTACAGCTTTTCAAGCCTTGAGTTATTCATTGAGTTTTATGTATTAAGAAATTCGTATTAAGAAATTATTTTTATGTATTAAGAAATACGTAAAAAAGTAATTGAGAAAAGAGTCCAAATGTACTACTAGATAAACAACAAATTTTCAGATTCTAAATGCTATTGACTATTTTAGATGTATTTTTATATTTATCACTAGTGAATGTCAGAGGATAAGACAAATAAGCCTATCTATTCTACATGGTAGAAAGTTGTGCATTCTGTTCTTTCCTCAAAGGATGCTGACATAAATGCACGATTCACTGGAGTATTGCATGGAAATATTATGGGTGTTTTGTGACCATGGTTCTGCAACGAAGCTGTCAAGTCCTGGACCAGAAGAATTTTAATTTATTAAGGTGCAGCACAAGGTTAATGTCTCTATTTTGCTTTCCGTCCAGAGATAGCTAGATTGCAGCTCTGTACTGTCTTCCATTTGTACAGTATACAACATACAGCTTTTGAGAGACATGATATTTTGTACACTAGTATTTTAGTACTTGCTTGTTTTCCCATAGTTTGTTTCCAGTGAGATTCCATTGTGTAACCTCAGGCACCGTTTCTCACTTTAAACACTGATTATTGAAGAGTTTTAGGCCTGGCTCAGCAATCTTATGCCCTTCAGCACAGCACCAAGTGCATGCTACCTCCCCACAGTTACGTTCCATTTGTTTTTCATGGTCTTAAAAGTTAATGCTTGCTGAACTACTGTGCTCTGTGTGGGGAGATTGAATCCTGTGCTGAACTGACATCTACATCTTTTAGCTTGGGCTTTTTGCGTTTTACTCCAAGTCCTGGTGTGACTATCACATAAATACTTAAATGCCAGTCACTCGAGGTGCACACAAGCAGAAGCACTGTGCTGGTGCAAATGAACAGGCTTGTTCTGAACAGACTTGGTTTGGGGAATTTTTCTTCCTAGTTCGAGTTACAACGATGTCTGTTCAAATTAGACAGGAAAATGTCTACTCTTTACTTGGAAGAATTCTTAGACTGTGTGAAAAGAATAGGTTACTGTCTTTGAAGTGCCCAAGGTGAAATGTTGATTGGTATGTGGAAAAGCAGGAAGCAGTGGGCAATGCACAAAAGGAGCGTATTAGCATACATATATATGACTACATACAGTAAAGTCTACAATAATCGCTATCTTTCAAAAATGGATTTCTGATTCAGGAAGGAACTTTGAAGCACCTTTCTGCTTTCCTACTTGTTGCTCAAGCTGAATTAAACTACCACTGGTTGGGCACATGCAGATAGTTATTCAAATGCATTTTCCTCTTTTTGAAACTTGGTATCAATATCTGCCCCATCTAAAAGGCAATGGACTCTGCACAAAGAGAAGAAAATATGTTAGAATCAATTACCAACTTTAATAATGATATGTCAAAAGAAAGCATAAAATTTCCTCAAAAGTGCTCGGTCTGGAAAGTTCTTCTCCAGCTTTCATTTATAATGGAGAATGGGGCTTATACTGTTGAACCATGTTTCGACTTTTTATATATGAATAAGTTTTAAATTAAGGAAGTTTGTGTGAACTTTTAGCACAGTGCTTACACTGATTTCTTTTTAATGTTGACATTATTTATACTGAATACATTTCTCATATCATTTTCTTACAGCTTTGTCTGACATTTCATAATGTCTACTAGTATAAAAGACTGAATTTTCCCAGCCTTTGTTACATCAAGCAAGTTATATTTCATAGTACAGCCACATGCTTCGGAAATACATTTTAGGTTCACAGTCATGGTTTTGTGAATTTTGTAACTGACTAAGTCTTTATTCCCTACTATAATGTATTTTAGAGGGGAGCAGGTGAACAATATGTTTTAAATCAAATAATCATAATTGACTTTTTAAAATCTGTCTTTAATAACAGTTTCCTCTTCCCTCCCTCTGATGTTAGACTGTGATATGTGCATTCTGTGCTGTTTTGGCCCTGAGAAGGACTTTTTTCATATTATCAGATTGGATGGTCTTTGGCAAATACCTATCAGCAGCCCAGACACTGGTTAGCTTATAAAATCTCTGCTATCATAAATTGGCAGGTGCTTGAGTAAACTGCTTGTACATTAGGCCTGGTTCTCTGTTAAATTAGGAAATAAAGGTATGTTATGGGGAAGATCTTTTTAAAGGAAGTTGGAGGACAGTGTGGGCACAATCTGGTGAAAATTTAATTTCTCCAAGCCCTTTTTGTTTCAGGTGTTAAAAAAAAAAAAGAGGGAAAAAAAAAGAGGGGAGAAAAAGAAAAAAATTACATTGTCAGATATCTATCCAAGTATTTGTAGATAATGAAGTAGTAGCCTTAGTGCAAAATGTTGCTATGTCTTTACTAAGAGAGGAGAAGAGCCAACATAGAAACTAAAATTTGATAATCAGTGTTATACAGTCCAAAATTTAATCTGCTGCTTTGAAAAACAATAGCAATAGTATAAATTTTGACTTGGAGATGTCTGAGTGTTTTCCGTCTGTTCTTTCCATCCTCGTACTGTGGTGTAGCTGCTGTTCTGGTGTTTTTGAAGTACAGGAAGGGATTTTATCAGTGCTTTCCATAACTGCAGAGCTTTTCTGTGATGGATGCTGAAGGCCATGAATATTTTCAAGCATTTCTGTCAACAGGAGATATGGTTTATGTCAACTCAACTTACAAACATAAGGCATACAATATGTTTCTGAGAGTCTCAAGCTGTGTCATCAGCATATTTAAAAAATGGTTCATGAATGTAAAATACAATTAAAAGTTCAATAATATGTAAAAAGATAAAGAAGTCTTCATAAATAATAATCTACATTCATTTTTCCTTAAATTAGTACCACACTGAGACTAATTCCACACCACTGAATTTGAAATACATTAAAGTATTGGCAACCATTTGGACTCTGTAACAGTAGTTGCTCTGAGTAAATACAAATTTATAAAAAAGTGATTAAAAAGCATCTTAGAAGTCTTGAAGTATATTGGGACTTCGCTCATTTCAGAGACAAGATGACTATAAATATCCTATATTTTCCTGTGGATTTCAATTCAAATTTTATTATTGCTCTCATTATTTTCACAATTCAATTGTTTTCCTTGTGGAAAGCCCATATTTAGCATTCTTCCATAACTTAGTATATTTGGTCTTCTTTTATCACCCTCATTGTAAAACAATTCCTTATATCTAGTCTAAAGGTACTCCCTTAGTTTAAAAACCACCCTTTGTCCTATTGCAAGATGCTTGCTTTCCTTTCTTGCAGTTTTTTCCTTCCTGCCTGCCTTTCTGCCTGCCTCCCTTTTATTTACAAACAGTATAAATGCAATATAGCTTTGAATAATCCTGAACTCAGTGTCTTTAGTAATGACCATCAGGTCTAATCTATATTCCTCTTCTTACCATGTTTACTTTTTGAATGCAGGAAACATTGCAAAAGTAGATCTTAGACTTTACGAACTGTTTTTAAGTTTTGCTTGAACAGTTTAGAGACTGGTAAAGAATATCACCTGTGTCAAATGTTATTTCCATTGTGTGATTTTTCACAGCATGTTAAAAGATGAGTTTATGCACTACAAGTCAATAAATGCAGACTCTAATCAAAAGTTTTGCTTGCATAGGAAAAAAAAAATCTGCTGCATGTAATAGAGCCTTCTCTGAAAGATATTGAAACGTGATGAACCACAACCATTTTTTGATTAAGAGAGTTTTTTTCAATTTGGTATTTAAAGAGCTATGAATATCGTTCAGTCATACTTTCCTATCAGTGCCTTCCAAGTGGCTATCAAAATTGAGATTACCTATTTTCTAGAATATTAGAACCACCCCACCCCACCCCCCCCAAAAAAAAATTCATTTCTCAGGTGATGCAGAAAGATTATAATCTTCAGCTAGCAGATATGTAAACCCCTTTTCCTGCAAGGTGTGAAATTAAGAAATAAAATCTTGTCTGCCACTGTCGTATATGATTTTATGGACTACGCTTCTGAAAATTCAACATCCTGGAGTTGTTATTTAAATACTCATGGCCACATATTGTCCTGGACCACTATATTTGTATTTTGAAATCATTCCTCTGATTTGTTTGTCTTCACATTTTAAGATCTCTAGGACAGTGTTTGCACTGTCTTCCTACCTTTGGTCATTGTTTAATTTAAAAGGAACTGTCTTAGTCTAACTGATTTAGTGAAGGTTGCAGAGTATTTCCTATCCTCCCATATTTCTTTGCTTTAACTCTTGCTGGCTATGGGACAAAGTTGCACAGACTTATGCTCTTGTTCCATCTGGTTTTGCTCAAATTCTGCCTCAAATCCGATTCCCAGAATCTACTCAGGCTGCTGCTTTGTTCTTGCACAGGGCTTTATCTTCACAGATTTTATATTTTTTTCTTCTTTCAATTGGCTGTCTTTAACAGCAAGCCTTTTGCAAATGTTGGCATCCCCACGCAAGACGTATACTGTGCTTTATCTTTCTTGTATCCTATGTCTGTCTGTGGATCTAATCTGTATGTTTCTAATACAGCCACATCACTATGGAAACTAGATGTCAGATACAGACTACACAGGAACATTGATACTCCTCTAAAAAGTCCTACTCTCTACCACTCCTCATTCAGCTGTTCTTACCTAGTTACTTGGGGTTGGGCTTTGCCTTTTGACAAATGTGAGTGAGTGAAGGTTAGGGCACACTATCTCAGGTACAATAATAAGAGGCTTTTTGACCTGAGGCGACACTGTTAATCCTGATGCCTTCCCTACTTCCTTGTTGCTTCCAAGGTCAAGTGACAATCATTTACCATTGGGCTATAATGTAGACGATTACTTTGTCTCCTCTTTCATCTTTCCTTTTTTTTCTGTATTCTTGTCTCTGATGAGTATTAACTTCTCTGATAACTGATTAGAAGCTGTGGAGATATCATTTTAGCTTCCATTGTGAAGGGTCCTGTCTGCCTGGGCCTGGGTACTAGGTGACCCGTATAAGATTGTATAAAGGCATATCCACAACAGTACATGTTGGAGCCCAACTGAGAGTGTTGAAAGGCTACTGCGGAGTGTTAAGTTGTAGATAATGAATCCTGCTATAAGGCTTCTCATTAGCTTGTGTTTGCTGCCATGCTAGTTCAGTGCTGTGACTTCCAGAACTAGAATCCTTATCTCAGTATGATCCTGCACCACACTTACTGGGTGTATGTGTAAGTGGGTCTCAGGTTTGTATGTTCAAACTAAATTTTGTCCTCGCTGCAGCTCAACTGTTTCACCTTAAGGGATGTTATATTGGGATGCTGAATGAGAGAAGTAGCATGTGAACTCTCTGAACTGTAGGGGAAGAGTGGGGACTACAAAGACAGAATTTTCAAGAATTAAGTGAATGAAGCACAAAAGCAAATATTGCTAGAGGGAACATGAAGCAAGACAGTGGCAACCTCTCTTTGAACTGGAGTGAATTTACTGAACTTGGAGAGTACATTTTAATGTACAGTTAACTGAGACTTTTAAACTAGTTTTAACCTAAGAACTGTTACTGTACATACTCTCAACATCTCTGATTTGGAGTCATGTTGTGTTTGGGGTGCTTACCTGCATAGAAGTCCTATGAGTTATTTCAGCTTCATTTTTCATTATCCTGGAGATTGCTTACTTTATCCAAGCATCCCTTAAGTGAAGCAAGTTGTCTTCTTGCCTGTTTACAATTAGTATCACTGAATGAAAAAGAAGCTTTAAGCATGTCAGCACTGAAGTTATGGGATCTGTCCCCAGGCAGTCACAACTGCAGAACCAGTAGGGAGACAGTTAAAAATGTTGGACTAGCTTAATTAGTGTTGCCTCATGCAGTTGCATTTGGCTTTTAAGGATGTGTTGGTAGCACGTTGCTTGCTTGAATGGTCAGTCTGGAATGCAATGGTGAAAAGTTCTTAGAAGAAATATATGTTATGTTACAGGACAAAAAGGGAATGGTATGAAGTACCATTTACACATGTATTTTTTGAATTTAAGAAATGTTTGAAATTCTCTTTCTCCAAAAATATTTTGTAAATGTAATTTCTCTTTTTTGTGAGAATGAAGCTGTTTTTTGTTGCCTTGTGAATCAGTTTCCTACCTGAGGCAGAAGTTAGTGCTCAAAGCCAGGCATTACATATTTCATGTATGTATCTGCAAAAAGATTCTTCTTTCTCCTGCAGCAGTCAGAGGAATGAATTTCATCCAAGCAGGTTTAAGAAACATCAATTACAGCATCATTCTCCTGTCCTCAAAGCAGTTGCCTTTGTCTTGCCCCAAGTGTAAAAACTTTAGTTACATTGGCCATACAAAGCGTCCTCCTACTTAATTTATTCTCTGTATTTTGAGTCTGGATAAGCAATGTTTTTGAGGTTTTCCTAGGTACTCTCCTCCATTTTTGTATGATCACTGTATAACCCAAAGGTTTGAGCCTATTAAAAACCTCCCAAACATACAACAAACAAAACCCCCACCATACATCTGTTGTCTCCAGCTGTATACAGGGTGAGGTGTATAGGTAAATGTTTATTATACACTAAATGTGTTATGGGTATTATATGCCTAATTATTCTTTGAGAGCAGTTAATTTCATTTTCTATCTGTGTCCATGGAGAATATCTTTGAGAGTTTTGCTCACCATGCAAACTGTTTCCTCCTTTTCCCATAGTAATATACCTTTAAAAAAATAATGAAAATGAACTGCAATTGGTTTGTTCTCTTTTAAAGTGCTAACTGACCCTACTTGTTCTTATTTCATTATATTAATGAAAAATAGCAATCAGGAAATACGGAGATGCTCAGTTATTGGCTTAAAATAGCAAACAGGGAAAAGTACCTAGGGTATTCTTTAGTGTGGAATATACTAATGAAAAAGATCTCATTTTCAATGGACTGAGTTTATATGCTAGGAATGCATTGGGAAGGGGTTTTTTTTGGTTTTCAGTGTATTTTGTTTTATTTAGAGATTTTTTTCAAGACTACTTTCTCTTTTAACTCTACTGGAAAACCATTCTTAATCTGTAATCCTAATGATAATTGACATGATGGTTCTGAGTTTCTGAAAACCTTTAGGATTGAATATGCAAAAACATTTGATTAAACGGTTGTATGGTAAATGTAAAAGTTGTAGCTTTTGTTTAATATAGAGCAGAGAAGACTAACATTTGACAAAGACTCATAGAAGTTTTTCTAAAGATACACTTTATTCATTTTGTCTCCCATTTTAGAATACAGTAATAATTTGTTTCTTCATCCTGCTACATAACACAGACCTTTCTTTGATTTTTCTTGGATCTGTATTGTGTGGAGAGGAGAAAAAAAGGCTTGCTCTTCTTGTTACGTATTAGTATGCTTGGCTAGAATATAAACTGCTTCAAAGTATTGTTTGGCTAAAAACTTACAAAGACATTTTTGTGCTGTACTTGGTTTATCTAGGTGTCTTTCCTGCAGCTTTTATTTGGCACGTTCCTGAAGTAGCAAATAGTGTTTCAGAATCCATAACTGATTTTGTGATGTGTTCATCCCAAGATGCATTTGTGCATCTGCTCAGTGTTTTCAGTATGTTTTAATACTAGCTTCAGAGGTTTTGAACCAGATGAACATTTTCATATCTGTGAGGCTTTTTCCAGCTGCTTTTTGAGTAAAACTTCCATTCTATTCGCATTGTGCAAATGGTCTTTTGTGCAAGGAAGTGCTACACAAAGATTATAAAGCACAACAGCAGTAAGGGATCATTGATTTGAGAGGATGAGTAATGATAACTTGTCATGGTAATAGATAAGTGTGCTGTCATGTATCTGATACTTCCACAGTCATACTATGTTGATACTCTCAGGAATGTAACAGTAGAGTCTTAGTTATTATTGCCCAGTACAGCTGTAATGCATTTTATATGCTACAACATTCCTTTCTAAAGGTTCTTATGCCTTCATTTGCTGTATGCAAGAGGCATGATGTGTTAGTAGAACTAGGAGGTCTTTAACATGCCCTGTTCAAAGCATTATTTGTTGGTCCTTACTCTGTATTGTGTCACTGAACTATATTGGCCTGTTTGTATAATTCAATGTGTCTTTCTGAATATCTGAGCAATAGGAATTAGACATTTATTGTGAAATGTTAGTTTACAGGTTTGCATGGTCTTGTGCTTTAAACAGCTTTTGTAAAGATTTGTGAACAGATCTGTCTTTGAGAAATTTCCATAACGATGACTTTTTATTTTCAAGGCTGTGCCTTGCCTTTGTCATACATCACTTTGACAACAGCTCTCCTAAAATGGTCCCTTTTGGTACGCTGTGCGTTAAATATTTTACAGCACAGTTGGCTTCACTTAGCAGCAGTCACATTTTCTTTCTTTTACTCCAATTTGCAGTATGTTCCACTGGCTTCCTGTATTGTTTTTCATGACACTGTTTCCCATCCTGCCACTTTCAGAAGTTTGGGTTTCCCAGCTGCCGATAGTCATGGTTTCATCAGCCTGTGCAAGAATTTCTTCTTGCCATGCGTCAGAATTGACTCATTTTTCAGTATTCAAGACTAATTTTGCTTCTGTGATGAAACTGCAGTGCATATAGGGTCTCTATTCAGTTCGGTTAATTCCTGTGTTCTGAGTATTTGTTCTCTCTTTCCTACTTGGAAAACTGTTTCTAGCAATGTTTTTTCACGTTGTTTGTCGTGCCTCTCAATCACACCCTGACATCCCGGTGTTTTGTGGTGTGGTATTTTCTTATCCGTCTTCCAAGCTTCATAGTCTTTAATTTATATTCTGCAAAAATGTGGACATAAGTATATTTTTCTGTAAATGCAGAAATATCCTGGTGTCTGTGGTCACATTAATTGATGGAGTGATCATCTGTCAAGATTACTGGGTTTTGACTTCAGTTCTTCTCAGCTAAAGGCCTCTTAGCAATTGCTGGGTAGGCAATCCTGTTAGACTGTGTTAGTGATAGCGTAACTGCCCCTTGTGCCTGGTTCCTGTGACAACAGCTTTATTGAAGCAGTATCTTTTTAGTTCTTCCCAGGTTGGACAGTAAGTGAAGCCTTTGAGTTTTGCTCCGGTATTCTCCTTTAATTTTGTTTTAAAAGTAATGTTCTGTGTTCATAGATCCTGCTTATTTGTTTTTTCCAGATCTTTGCTCTGATTCAAAGATGAGCACACGCACTGGTTGCTTTTAGCTGTTACATCTGATAAGTTAAGCAGGGTCTAACCAGGTCAGTAGCCAAATGCGTGACCTCAAAGGTACAGTGATTTGCCGGAGCATATTTTTATTATAAAAATTGCCACCATTAGGTGGCAAGCTTTTAGCAGAGTTGGAACAGAGTCTCTATCCCAGAATGGTGTTAGTGACAACTTTGCAGCTGTAATTCTGGCTTTCAAATGAACTAAAATTGAGTCTCAGACCACCTTGTTCACACACACACACATATATGCACTCCTCTCCTCCCCCCAATAAAAAACCCAACCCCAAACCACTCATGAAACTCAGCATAAAAATAAACACATCTGGCTATACTCCAATTCTTCTGCTGCCACTTCAAAGGAGAAGGGGAATGTTATTAGGGCAATGTTGGAAGCTGAAACAACTAAATACCTACTGCTGTGCCTTTATACAGTGACATACTTGGTCTTTACCACTGCATATACTTATGAGGAGACAATATGATTTCTGACATTGGTGGACGGTTCTCAGCACATGAAGGAAAATGGGCAAACACCTTTTTTTGTGTCTACAGATGGCCAGATGCTTTGATCTGTGAGCTGATGCATCCACATTATCCAGTGGAGGCAGAAGGAGGGGAAGAGAGAAAAAAGCAAAGGCAGTTGCCAAAATTGGCATCTAGCCCCAGCTCTTGAATATATTGGACCACCCTGAAAAGCATTCATATTAGTGTTGAGTAGTATAATTATTAGATTGTTGGTATATGTCCCAGCAAAGTATGTGATTTTGTTATTCTTTAAAATATGACCAGACTAAATATGTTGTCAGTGTCATCAAAACTAAGCTAATATTGTTGCTATCAAGCCAAAAGGGTGCTGGATTTTGCATTCCTTTTTCAGTGCTTGGTCCTGTAGGCTGTGCTTGTACTGCTTTATTGTGTGACAGTACTGCTCTGCAGTGTTATGGGCTGCTCTTGAGGCCATCAGATACTACAAGAAGGAACACCATTTTGGATGCTGGCATCTTTAAAGTCTTTCCAGGAGAAATTAATGATTATATTGCGAAGGTAATATAATAGGGGAAAAAATTAAGGATCATTGGTAACATTTTCTTCTTGGTAATAAAGCTGAGTATGGCAAGAAAGAAAAGTATGCTACACTTTCTTCATAGTCGTTGAGTTCCTCAGTGGTCTCCCTTCTTTTCTATAAAGCTTGCTTGAATAATTAGAAAGCAGAATATGTCATGTACGTATTAATGTAATTCTACAGACTTATCCCAGTCTAGATATTTTTATGTATTGTGTGAATTAAAATATATTTCATTATAGTGCTAACCTTTGGCTTGCTGTTACACAGCTTTCAGCCTGCACACCTTGGTTACCTTTGTTGAGACTTCAGACCTATTTCTTCCTTCAGCAGTATCTATGACAGCAACTTAATTGCTACATGCATTTGTACTGTTCTTTGGCAATTTTGTTTTGGATTCATGTCAGTGTACCTATTTGCCTGCAGGTTGGTTTTATATTGAATATCAGTAAAAAACAGGTAACATCTATACAAGCATCAGTGGAGCAAATTCCCATATAATTGCAAGCCAGCCCATTGAAAAGGCAATGGAAAGGGAATATTTTAATTAAATTTTAGCTGTTACTGCAAGGAAGCAAAAGCAGAAATTATGTTTCAAGAGTTATGGCAGAAGCTATTTACATTTACTGCCTTCAAGCCCCATAACATTGTGTTAATGATTTTGCATTTATATTAAGCTTTATCTTGTATTCTTTTTTTTCCCCTCCCCAAATTTCTGAGTATTCACAAGCATTAATTTACCACTATTGACATGTAACTATTTTGGGGATGCAGATGACATTCACCAGTAATATAAAGCTTAGGAATACTCTTGCTAAATGATGTACTGGAAGTAATTTAAGCAATTCGGTGCAATTACT
Organism: Actenoides lindsayi; assembly: GCA_025331215.1. Classification (NCBI taxonomy): domain Eukaryota; kingdom Metazoa; phylum Chordata; class Aves; order Coraciiformes; family Alcedinidae; genus Actenoides; species Actenoides lindsayi. The sequence goes on from WTSP01007687.1 coordinate 180,178, forward strand.
AAAATTGGAAATTGCCCAGAACTACAAGCTTAACATATAGGTTATTAGAAGATGAGGCTGTAACAATTTAGTGAGGCTGTATTGTCAGGAACTCAGTTGTACTCAGGATGGTCAGTGTGGACAGAGAGAAATCCCTGTAACAGTCATTGTCTAGTTTAGAACAAGGAGCTCAGGTTTGAAATCTTTCTGCCTGATACAGTAACCAGTAAAGACACGTGCTTTCCACATTAAGTATGTAGGCCTGCAGTTTTGTGCTGTGGGTGTATTTTTTTTCCTCCACTTTTCTTTGTATTCTAAGGATTAAACTGAGTGCAATCTAATTTGCTTTTTTATAAAAATGGTTGATGTATAGAATGTAACTTGCTATATTGTAAAAAGCACAGCCAGAAGGTTGTCAGTTGTCATATGGTTTCATTTTGAATGAACCCAGTCATCGTAGATCACATTTTAATTGTGCCCTTTTTTTTAAAAATGCCTGATTAGTTCTCCTTTAAGTTACAAAAGCCTATTAGATTCAGAGTAACTGAACTAATGGTTATAGTGATCAGCATTTAGATTAGTGATTAGTCTGGTCAACCTCAGTGGACTGAGAATAGGATTGTCATTTTAGTGCTTCGCTTCTCATGTAATATCTAAATGATGAACAATATTTTGGGGTGTTGAAAGAGGAGCATATTTTTACAAACTGATGAAAGATCCTAGAATAGGCAGTCTTGACAGTTAATTTGTGACGTTTTAATCACAGCATGTTATTGGAGTCACTGCGGACTTGGAAACAACTGGTCAATGGATTGTGCCAGCTAGGCAAAACTGAAGTAGTACTGTTGGACTAGTGACATTGGTTTGTTTGATATGTGTCTGTTTCTACAGATTTTAAGTGTATATATCATCCTCTAGAGAAACAAGTAACTATACTAGACATGTTTTAAAAACAGTGTCTGTTTTGTTGACCTTGTTTTTTCAGCAGTCCATTTATATAAACCTAAATATTTAGATGAAAGTAACATTCGAAGACTTGTGGCTGTGACATTTCCCTTTTTCTGCTGTTTTTCTTGATGGATATAAGGAAAGATAATAATTCACCTTTTTTTCCACTCCACTAAAATCGTATTCCAAGCAGTCTTCTGAAATCAGTGCAGCAACATTATTTTGCAATCTAATGGAAGCATTATTTCAAATACTTGAGCAAATGTTACTGTGTATTCATGTCTGCACGCCTTTACAAATGAAATAATGCATCTGTGATTTTAGTTCCATTTTTTCTCTTCTATTCTGCTGACTTCACATACAGATTGAATTTGGATTATAATATATCTTAATTGTTTCCCATCTTTCAAAATTCATCATTTGAGTAACTTGTTAAGATATGTTCATTTATTTCTGATTTCACACTATTGAACCAGATCTAGAGCTTATAACCATACTTGGGTAGCCTAGGTTTTTAGGAATTGATAGATGGGGATGTTTTAAACAGAAATAGTTTATTTACAACATTAAGGGTTTGCTTTGTATTTCTCTTTGTATGAAAATAAAAAATGAGGTAACTGTTGTAAAATCTGGGTCTAGTGTTTTCCAAATAACAATTAGTGTTATATGTAATGAGATTTTGTGTTTGTATGTATATGATAATTCATTCAAGTATGAAATAAAAGATCTTTCTGTTCCCACACATAAACTTTCATATACAGTGGGAATGGTCTTACCAAGTGGAAGAATAAAAAAAATCAAATGTATAACGTATTGTGATGAGACATTCTGTGCATTTAGAAAAAGGAAGTTGAGTAAGTAATCTATTATTAGATTAACTCATTTATGTTCTCCAGAACAAGTGGTACAGTAGTTTCAGATAGATGGTCTAATGAGCAATTTTAACTTACCTAAAAAATGTATCTGGTGTCTCTTCTGTATTTTCATTATTTAAGTGTATAATTTATTTTGAATCACTTAATTGAGAAAAGAAACCAAAAGATGTTCTGCAGTAGTTTGCAGTCACTAGATTTTTGCATGCTGAATAAGCTAAAGATCATAGAGTTCAAGGGGTTCTATTTAGGTAAAATCACTTTTCTTTGTTTTTCTTCCCCCCCCCCCCCCCCCCCCCGCCCCCCCCCCCCCCCCCCCCGTCCTCCCC
>WTSP01007687.1:182405-211015 GCA_025331215.1 Actenoides lindsayi
GCACCCACCACCCCCACCAACGGAGTGACCCCACCCCTCCCCCCCACCCCATCCTCTCCTTTTTTTTTCCCCCCCCCCCCCCCCCCCCTTCAGATCCTGCCATTGTAAATGGAGTTTATTGGTCAGAATCTTTAAATAAGGTGTTTGTTGATAATTTTGATCGTGACCCTTCTCTCATCTGGCAGTACTTTGGAAGTGCAAAAGGTTTTTTTAGACAATATCCAGGTAAGGAGAATATAAATTCTTACTTAAAATACAATAAAGAATGCTATGGCTGCAAATTTCCTGAATATTGTCACACATATGTCACAGATACTTGGAGGTTTGATTTTATTTTATTTAGTTTTCAGAGAGAGACATTTCTAATCAGCATCTTCAACTTTCTGGTTTTTTCTACCAGTTTTCTTTTGGAGGTGAAGCCCCCAAGATAAATCATGTACTCATAGAGATTCCTATTCAGATATACACAATATGATAAATAACTTCTAAACCTGTTGACTGTGGAAAAGGAAGGTAAAAGGATTAGACCCTTCATATAGTACTGAACTTGGATAATGAGCTCTATTGATGCATATAGTGAGACTTTGCAATTTATTGTTCAGTTTTTGGACTTTCACTTAACCTGACATCTTTAAATGTAAAGATTTCAAAAACTTGTTCTGAAGTTTACTTTCACATCAGTTGTAGTACAATGCAATTAGATCACTTGCATTATTTCTACAGAAATAGGTTACAACATACATTGTTACCTATTAAGTTTTACATTTAATTACATACAATATTTACTATATATTAAACTAAAACGTTAAACAAACTGATCCTCAGCTTCTGTAACTTTGGATCAGGCCTGCAGTGGGAACTGCTCATTTAGCTGACATGGTTTAGCAACCGAAGCTTTTCAAGTCTGGAGTTTAACGCAAGCAGGTTTACTATAAGCCTGTATGTCTGAAAGTGACTGAAAATAATTGTTACTTCATCTGTGTTAGTTTTAGATTGTAGTTCAGTTCTTGAGCTCCATGCTATTTCAAGGGTAAAAGAAATATGAGTCCTTACTTTAATGGCTGTTTCTTGTTTTGTGCTAGAAAAAGCAGAAAGGATTGCCCTGTCTTTTTTCTTTTTTTGTTTTGCTTGGAGATATTTTTATCATATCTCTTTTGACCCACAACTGGAAGATGTTACCTCTTCATAGTGATGTGAGCAAGACAAGTATGACCTGTGAGTGAAGCTGTTACTACAACAGGACCTGTTGAGATTAGCTATGGGTAGTAAGTGCTCAAGGTTTGAAAGGAATTTGGCAAGCATATGATAAAGCTTGCCAGCACCAAGGACCAAGTATGACTATACTTTAGTGACAATAGCATGATGAACATAGAAGGCTTGAAGAGGTTTTCATGATACAGTAGGCTAAAGAGGAGTGAGGAAAAAAAAATATTGGTTTTGGTGGTCCTCTGTTATTATTTTTTCCAGCATTTCCTATGTTATATTACTGTTGGTTGTTAAAGTATGAAACTCCAGTAACTGTTACTTAACCCAAATATCAGAGATAGATTTTGAACAAGTACCATGAAAATGTAATTTAACCTTTTTATTTTTTCTTTTAAACAGGAATTAAATGGGAGCCTGATGAGAATGGAGTCATTGCATTTGACTGCAGAAATAGAAAATGGTAGGCAATAGACAACTACCAGCATTTAAGAAATTTGAAAGGAAGAAAATTTCAGTATTTAATAGAGCAAGTTGTTTTGTCTTGTGTCTTAGGTACATCCAGGCAGCTACTTCTCCGAAAGATGTGGTAATTTTAGTAGATGTCAGTGGCAGTATGAAAGGGCTCCGCTTGACTATTGCAAAGCAGACAGTGTCGTCTATTTTGGATACCCTTGGCGATGATGACTTCTTCAATATAATTGCTGTGAGTGTCTCAGGATTTTTCTTCCCTCATTTATTGCTCTCTGTCATGTTTCACATCACACAATACACTTGAAAAATGTTGCAGGCAGGTAATGGATATAAGATGACAACTAAACCAAATGGACAGACACCATTATTTTCCAGTTCAAGCTTCTTCAGGTGACAGTATTTTCAAACTGTTTTCCTTTGACTTGCAATCTGAAATCCCTGAAGTTGTCGTGAGTTTGGGAGTTGCAAAGAATAATAATCTGTTTTGTAGTGTGCCTGAATTTTTCTACATGACCTTAATTTTTGTGGTCAATTTAATGTGGTGTGGCCCTATACCCACCTCCCCACACTCCCTGCTTTTTTTCCTCTCACAGTTTCTTCAATACAGTGCAAATAGCAAAATGGTTAATATGAAAGAATTAATAGAATCAGATCTTAGCTTTTGCTGAAGCTTGTGTGCCAGCATAGCTCCTCATTATTCATGCTTTCCTCAGTGTAAATCTGAGCTGTATGTATGTATGTATAACTGGGGCAGAGGTATTAGTGCTTACTAACAGCAATAAATTAGATTGTCAGTAGTTCCTGTTACTTGTGTAAGGTATTTAGTTTTCCGTGGTACAGGTGCATGTTTTAAATCTATGACAAGAGGCTAGTTTTACAATATTTAAGAGTAATGGGATTAATCATGTAGGTAAAGATGGCTTTAGTAAGTCCAAACCTGACATCAGAACTACTATTTGCATGGGGGATAGGTGAGAGTGAGGGAGGAGGAATCAGTGGGTTTATAAATTCTCAGTTTTTGATCTTCCTTTGCTAATAATTTATAAATGCATGGTTTTCTTATATGCATAAATCATAAAAATGTCTTCAAACTCTTGAAGTTAAGGAGGATTTTAGCCTTTCTTTCCTACAAGGGAAGTGCCCTTTGTGTACTAAAATAAATTACACCAGTGACATCAGTGCAAATTATAAAGATTGTATGGAGAATTAAGTATGTGTGCCTGAAATACGTGTGCATTTACTATATTTTTAACAGATAGCAAGCAGTTAGTTCAGAGTATCTTTCATATTAATCTGCTTGCATGATAATTGCATAATTAGAAGCAACTCATGTTGTAGAAAGATGTAATTACTGCTGTATTGTATAAAGGTTTACTGTCCTTCAAAAAATTGTGATTAACTGTAATCTAAATAACTTCTGTAAGCTGAAAGAATGTTTCAACTAGGTAATTATTAAGATACTTGACCAGCATTTTCCACTGTATAATCTCTGTGTTTATCAGTAGTTGTGACAGTTATTGTGAATGTCCTAGGAATAAAAATAAATGTTTTTTAAGTGAATTTTTTTCCTTTGGGAAAACCAAAAGGCTTGTATGTAAAAGAAAATGTAAAAATGTATGTAGCTAGAATCCGAACTAGTAATTTTGCATAAGAAGTACAACAGAAATACTGTGTAAATACTTTAAAAAAAAAAAAGGTAAATATGGAATAACTAAATGTCTTTTTTTTTTTTTTTTTTTAGTTTAAACTTCAATTGAAAATTAATTGAGCTGTGCATAAAACAGCATGGAGTCAGAATTTTTATGTAATTTATTGCCAGTTAACACAATCTTCTGATCACTAAATTGGGTATTAAGAGAAGGAAAAAACCACCCATTTGAGTCTTCCCCCCAGCTTGCCACTGTCAAACTCTTCTGTCCAGCATCTCCTGCCTCACGCCCTGGTCTCAGCAGTATGGGGACCACTTTTAAGTTTATCATCTTTATCAGTGATCTTGATGAGGAGGTAAAATGCACCCTGAGTAAGTTTGCAGATGACATCAGATTAGGTGGGAGTGTTGATCTGCTCAAGGGTAGGGAGGCTCTGCTGAAGTACTTTGGACAGACTGGATTGATGGGTTGAGGCCAATCAGACGAGCTTTAACAAGGCTGAGTGCTGAATTCTGCACTTGGGCCACAGCAACCCCATGCAGTGCTACAGGCTTGGGAAAGAGCTGCTGGAAAGCTGCCCAGCAGAAAGGGACCTGGGGATAGTGATTGACAAGTGGCTGAATATGAGCCAGCAGTGTGCCCAGGTGTCCAAGGACAATGGCATTCTGGCTTATATTAGAAATAGTGTGGCCAGCAGGACCAGGGAGGTGATTGCCCCTCTGTAATTGGTAGTGGTGAGGCCATACCTTGAGTACTGTGTTCAGCTTTGGGCAGCTTAATACAAGGAAGACATCAAGGTCAGGCTGTCTAGGGAGGCGGTTGAGTCACCATCTCTGAATGTGTTTAAAAGCTGTATAGGTATGGTGCTTGGGGATATGGCTTAGTGGTGGACTTGGTCAAGCAGACTTAATGGTTGGACTTGACAATCTTAAAGTTCTTTTCCAACCTTGTTGATTCTGTGATTAAAACACAAAATTTGTTTGCTTGAAAATGTACAAACTGGTAACAGAGACTGTGGAGAAAGGAGTGGATGTTTCAGAGAGGAATGACATAGGTAGGCTAGGACTGGATTATGAACTCTTTTTAAAATTTAGTATGTTAGAAGAAGACATAGTGAGGTTACACAGTAAAGCCAGGGTTACTCTGATCTAAATGGTGAACAAAAATTACTTCTGAAGCACTACTCTGAATATTTGCCAGGGGAGTAAATGATCTTTATCAAGACAAAAGAGAATGTTTCAGTGATCAAAACATGAGACAACAAGACCCACACAAGAGGCCTCTAGGTGTCAAGGCACTGAAAATCCTATATAGCTCTTATCTATAGACAAATGTTTGAGCAAGATTATATCTTACCCTTCTGTTGTGGTTTGAACCCGGCCAGCAGCCAAACACAGCACTGTTCTAGCTATTAAGAAGTAAAATTACCTCTGATATAGCCTGGTAAAGTGAAAGCGATTTCATTTGAAGGTAAGATACACATATGTCCATATGAGAAATCCCCTTTGTAACATCGATCTGTGTATTTATAGCAAATCTCTGTATCTAGAACTGGTGTGTGTAAAATAGATCCACGAAATGGATCCTAAATGCTGAAGAGTTAGTTTTCACATAGCACAAAGCTGATATTTGCTCACACCAGTTGTTCTTCTGAAAGGCTTGTCCAACTCATTGCTGTGTGAGGAGTGCTGGACATCTGGAAGTCTGAGACAAATGACCAGGTGCCTCTTTCTCTTCCCAGACCAAAATGTAAGGTGGCAAAAGAGCTTTATATGGGAAGTCTGGACAAACAATACACTTATTGGATGAAGCAAAAGTTTCTAGCCTGAGTGATTATCAGGAGGATGGCTTTATGTTGCACAATGGTTAATGGAACAAATATTTGCAACAGAAGACTTATATGAGGAACTGGGCCAGGAGGTAGCAGTCCAGTAGGTTAAGTGGTTTGCACACTCTTGTTCTCACAAGGGAGGAACCCTAAAGCATGCCCGCATTTTTGAGGCAAAAGGAAATGCAAGGAAAATAGTGATGAAAGATGTGAGTGGACTTACAGATGAGCAATGGCCAGAATGAAGCAAGAGGAAGAATTCTACAAGCAGATAAACTTTTCTGTATTAGAGTAAGAAGGAAGAGCGCTTTAAAGTTAGCAAATAGAGAACAAGAGGTTAGAGAAGCTGGATTAGTGTAAGACAGGGGTCTACTGACAAGGGTGAGGGTCAAGATTGAAAGAAATTGAGCACTGAGAAAATCAGTATCTATGTGAGTGAAAGAAGGAACAGAATTTAGCAGATGAAAAAGTGAAATCCGAAAAGCATTCGTGCAAAATTTGTGGTCATCAACTCTGGCACTTTTTTATTCTTCCTTTGTAATACTTCATTGCAAAAAAGAGTTTTCAAAGCCTTTCAGGTTGTTGTAATAGGTTCTATAACCTATATATAAAACCTATTCTATACACAAAAAGACATTTAGAATTCTCATTAACTGTAATAGGAGTTATGGTCACTACATACTAACATCATTAAAAACTCAACACTCAAAAATATGCTGTATAATAGCAAAAAAAAGTCAAACACTCAAAAACCCAGCAAAGAATGAAAGCCAAATGCCACTAGCAGTGCATTAGCTGGGTTATTTCATATCTATTTGATTTTTCACTACATATACTTCTAACTTTATATGTATATATAGCAGAAAGCAGAATTCAGTGCAGGTCTTTCCGGAGAATAAACATAGGATAAAAAGGATAATATTAAAAATCGTTTTAACTTTCATGGATAAGTTGCTGCAAAATCTATCTGGAATTGATGGAGTAGATGATTGAATTGCAAAAATCTGTTGAAATACAAGAATGATTTTGTGCTGCCTATGTTCAAATTAAAGGTCCAATTCACTGGTGCATGAACAGAGAGATGCCTGCAACAAGAAGAGAAAAGACATCTTTCTCCAATTCACTTTGAAGTATAATTCCAAGTCATGCATTAAATTAACAATATTATCATAAAACGACTGCTAATTTTGCCGAATGCTGAAATTTTTTAAATGCTTTTAGAAAAATGTAAACTCTACATTAAATTAACAAAATATTAACTGAGCCAAGAATGTTAAATTAATTTTAATGCTTTAGTCACACTATTTTAGCAAAACTGATTAGAATAAAAGTATTTGTTAATTCAAAGCACAGTAGTATAGTTCCCTGGTTTTAATTTGTAGAATTTTCCATTATAAATGATTTCTGTGTAGTCTCTTCCTTGGAGTCCTTGTAGTCACACAGAATAGATTATGGATAAACTTGCTTTTCAGCCTGCCTGAATAATGAGATTCTGTACAGCTGATGTGTGAGCAGCCTGAAAAAGGCAGCTAGTTGCCAACCTCCATATGATGGCTCCAATCAGTGGGCTGAGCTTGCATGCCACTTGTGCGTTGTAACGCTATTCCTTCACTATTTGGTCTTAGGGCTGTGTTGGATACCTGAATATGCCTAATATAGCATGAAATCTTTTATCTGTGCATTGTTGCACAACAAAATGGGAATTTGTGGATCTTGGTCAAAACTAAATATAACAAAGGATAAATTTGAAAAATGCTAAGATAAATGTAAAATATTTGTGTTGGTGTGCTAGAATCATATATATATCACATTTTAGAATCATATATATACCACATTTTCAGAATACAAATAGCATCTGATTATATAATGTAGGTCAGCAGCTGCCTAGATATATGGTTCCTCTTATGTCAGATTTTGGCCCACTCACTTTATTTTATGCCTGTTGTGCAAAGAAATAACTACAGTGACAAAATGTGAACTAATAGAAATAAAAGTATCTAAATAAAATAATGTTTAAATTACAAGAGAGATGAAAAACTGAGGTTCTAGAAGAGGAGCTCAGAAAGGAAGGTTTTTGCTTTTCTTCCTCCCTCTCTGCCTCCTTCCTTCAGCAAAACACAGGCTATTCACAGCTATTCAGGCTATTCAGAGCAATCCCAGCTCTAATATACAAACTTGTCATATGCTAGAGCATAGGTATGGCACTATGCCACACTAGGAAATATAAGAAAACAGTGTAATACAAAACTCTTGAAAAGAAAAATGCAGGCCTTTACTGAGGTAAATAACAAGAGGTCTATACTGGGTATTGCTGGCAAAGTCAGCAGTTACCAGTCAGCCTTTTGATTTAAGATTAGGAAGCTATTTCACTAAATAGAAAATTTTAAATGTCATAGAAGAGCTGCAGAACTGAGTTAAAATTGCTGATAAGGTGGTGGGGAAGTGTGAGGGATTTTTTTCCCATTTCCACTGTAAAGGTTTGGCACAGTTAAAAGAAAGGCACCACCAGTAGTACCGCAAAACACTCTAACAGGGACAAAGAAATCGAATATATGCTATGAAGCATAAGCTGGTTATCTTACTAGAAGCTGATAGTTCAGCTAGATCAGATACAGATCATATAAAGTGGATATGCTAGTTTAGGCAGCAAACAACACTTGAATGCTTTTACATAGTGCATCAGAATTCTACAGTTTTTGTGAACTTGAGAGGCAGATATTTGCTGTTTTGGGACTTTCTTTTGGAACTGAAATACTTCAGTCCAGTTAATTTTTCCAGCTCTTCCTATTTGAATCTTTCAAAAAGGAAAAGTGTATACAGTTAGTAAGGAGTATAAATATTAAAGTAGATTAATTAATAGTGATCATAAAAAAGCACCCTTGCAAGAATTCATACCATCAGAAGCTGCTATAACTTTCTATATAAAGATTTTTCCTACTATGCTTTCATTTGTGTCTGTACATTAGATGAAGAACTGCTAACAAACAGAAAACTTCCAGGTCGTGCTTGTTATCCATAAAACACTCATAACTTGGTATAATCCAGTTTCTTCTGCCATATAATGCAGATTACTTTAGATATTTTTTATAGTAATAAATTCAAGGTATATTAGATGCCACAAATGCAAATAATGGTACAATTTGGCTGGGTTTCAGAAGGATTAAGATGTTTGTTTTCTTATGTTCATAGTGACAGTGAAAATGCCAGCTCCACATGCCATCTATGTAATTGTGCTGTTTATGTGAGAATGAACATTTTTATTCATCCTTTTTTGAAGTATGTTGATTCAGTAAAATGAGGCTGCTAGGGGACTTAAAGTGTGTCCTCTGTGAAAGTGTGGGCATCCTTTATACTATGCAACTGAATAACACTTAGAGGTGTAGGGGGAAGCTACTGGGAATCTCTCTGGGTTATGCTGCAGCTGGGAGACATGCAAGCTATATGTGTATGGGAAAAACCTGATGATAGGAGTTACTCAAAATAGTAGTTAAATCTTATGAGATTCTAATGAACTGAAAGTGTGCTACTTGGATGAAAGGTCTCATAGAGTAGGAAGTTGTTTCATCTCTTTGCTGGTGGTGATAGGCCTAGAAAAAAACATTGTTGTACTACCACTGCATTAGGAAATCTTGATGTACACAAGACACTCCCAGTGACTGTAAAGTGGTCTAGAATTCTTTGTCTTGTTTTTCACATGACCTTTGGAGCAATAGACCTGTCCACAAGCTCTCTTCTATTAGAATAACATTGATGGGAATAAAATAATTAGGGAAGCATGCAAATCTCCTGTAGAAATTATGTGTAAATATTTTTGTTTCTATACCATCGACCCATTACTATGTTGATGCTGATGTAGATAGTCTATATAATAACCAGCAATAGTAAGTGGAGTTACTCTGGGTTTGTATTTCTTTGGAGCTGAGTACTGAGTGTAGCACAGTGTTTCATGAATAACTTGATGCTGTTCAAGTTAAACACTCTTCCCTATGTAACAGTAATTATGTAATTATGAGTGTAATGAGTGGTGCACTGTTAAAGTGAATAATACTGGCAGGTGTCCAAAGTTGAACAGGTTGCAGGGGTCTGTGGTTAGACAGATGTGTAGAAAAAGGAGTGGTGTTAAATTGAAGAGAGTAGAACAAATTTAGAGCTAAAGGAAGATAGAGGCAGCAGGAACTTAGTTACAGAAAACCTTCACTAAACAGCATTCTGTAATGAATCATTGTCAGGCTTTTTTTATTCCCACTGAGGTGGAGGAAGATGGGAGTAAATCCATATATTAATGTAATGAAACATTTTTCCTGATTGCTTTTCACTTGACTTAACATGTTGTCTTTTGCTGTTTACCAAAGATGTCCTGATTAACTTCATGCCTATGGAAGGGTGAAACTGCTTAAAGCCTAAATGCAAAGGCCTTATAGTTTGATCTGTGATAGATTCTAGAGTAGATTAAATTAATGAGAGGAGAAATTAATTTAAAACTCTATCTATACAACTACTGTAGACTTTTTGAAGCTACTTCTGTATTAATTTGACCTGTGTTGAAGGGTTTAAAAGATTTAAACAGTCAGGTTCAATTTTCAATCAAGTGACTTAAACATCCATGAGTCTGCAAGATCTACTGACTGCAGATGAGACTTACTTTCTTTTAATGCTCAAGATGCTTTGGAAAATAGGATTGGGCTCTATAACTTACTTAGACCTTGCAAGATAAGCAGGTAATTCTTAAAGCTCTCTCTCAGCTTCATTACTTAGTGTATAATAACCTACACTGCTTCATTGGAATTCTGACGATTGTCAGATGTGTTCAGGATTGATTCAAGCTTACAGACTTTTTGGTGTAGTTGTTTCACTATCAATCTTCCAAAATGTTAGCCAGTGCCTCAAATATTTGTCAGGACTTTTTTATATGTAGCAAAGAATTGGGAGTTGCGACTGTGATGTATCAAACACAAACTCTTAATATTATCCAGATTTCAACTTGAAGGATATTTAGCCAGCTAGTGTATATAGTACCCATTAACTCCACCTGAGTGTTGGCATCCGTTCAATTAAATGCTTCTTTTCAAAAGTATAAGCTTCTGAAACACTAAGAATCATGTAAAAGGAAAAAAACACCACAGCCAGTTTTAAAAAATGAACTGAATCCTTTTGTTCTTGCTTTATGCGCATGTTTCGCTGTAGTTCTAAATCATTAAATTAAATTGTATTTTCAAAGCTTTTAATTAAATTTTTCATCGTACTTTTTTTTTCCCTCTACAGTATAATGAAGAACTTCACTATGTAGAGCCATGTTTGAATGGAACATTAGTGCAAGCAGACAGAGCTAACAAAGAGGTAAGGAATGAAAGTAACAAAACAGCAGAGAGATAGGATGCAGTGCGTAACAATGTGCTATAATGATCTTTTCCTAGTACAATGCATTCCATTATTAGAATTTATTAATTATTCTCCTTATGCCATTCCAAAGGAGTTTTATGTGACTCAGTAGGAAGAAAAAGAAATAACCTCCTGTGCAATTTGATTGAATAAACTTAATGGAACCATACAGAAATTACTGAAAATACAGTGTTAATAAAGTTCAGTAATTGAAGTGAAATACTTCAGTTGCTTTAAATTGAACTATCATTCTGTTACCGGAAATTACTGAGGAAGACATTGCATTCTTAAGTCAAACTAACACTGAAGTTGAAACAAATTCTCAAAACAAAGGAAAACAAATATAATACTATGTGAAGGAAAAAAAATAGCACTCCAAACAGGTGTGTTGAAATAATAATGCATTCATTGAAGAAGGTTCTCTAAAAGTGTTCAAACTAATTGGATCCTGATGGTATTTTTAAAGCAAAAAAAATTACAATTATTTCAATGAAAGTTATATTTGAAGGGAGATTGTAATATGAATCTGCAGCTTGAAGTTTAGTTTACTGCCTGCTATCCAGATGCAATTGTCTTGTGCAATCTTAAAAGGGTATGGTAAGATTGTTTATGCCATGTAAAATTGTGAGATAAGATAGTTGAAAAGTCCTGTGTTTCTTGTAGAGGGAAAAGCTTGTTAAAATAAGCCACTTCTGGTATTACAGAACTTCTTCCCTGCTAAAGCTTCCTCTCAAAGTGACTTGTTCCCCTATACTGAATCTTGCTTATGGCTGGGGAAGACAGCAGTCTTGCATCTTTCTTTAAATGCTTCTCTCTTTCTTTGTTTACTAAATGCAAATCAGAAGATTTGCTCAGCACTGAGATTCAGCTCAGTACTGGACTGTGCTTAACATTCAGTGTGCTAGTTCATTTTTGCTGAAGAACTCAATGAGATGTTACAGGAAGTAGAAAACATAGCTCTGAAAACCAACTTCTAATCATGTCAACATTAGGTGGTTTTACGCATGCCAAGACTAAATGAATTTGTTCTCATTACTCGGAACTTCATTTTATTATTGACATGAGGTCTTTGCATTTTACCTATATATACATCTACATTCTACAGGAATTATTATTCATGGTCTGCTTCTTTAATATACTTGATGTTCTCCACTTTTGATTCTCAGATAATCTAAATATAATTTGATTACTATATGGAATGACATGAATTGTTTCTAATAATTTAGTGCTGAAGACCCTCTTGTGAACTGTGATGCAGTTTTCTAAATGAGCACTTTATTGCGAGTGCATCTAATAATCCATATGAAGGCTATGCAAGTTCTATACTTAAAATTAAAGATTCATATATATTGCCCAGATATACTGTTAACCTTTCCATCACTCTGCAGTTGATCAAAATGCAGATTACCCTATACCCATATGTTACATAATGTTAGATTCATTTAAATGTAATAGATCAAAAAGTTCTTATGCCACCAAGATGATGCTCAGATTTTATGAGTAGTGCTCAATTATTCAAAATAGATAAGTACAATTTCATATTTTGTTCTTCAGAGTAAGCTTCATTAGAATTTCCAGTTAACCAAGTTATTATTATTATTATTTCTGGAATCACATTGTGCTTTATTTTACCTATAAATTGAATAATACATGCAAGGTTTCAGAGAATAGCTAAATATGACCTTTTCTTCAGTTATTCATATTAGTGAACTAGTTATTTTCCTTTCCTTGAAAGGCCAAAACTAGAGAATAAACTTGACAGGTAGCATGTAATATTTCCATGTATTTTTATATACTATGACTTTGTCAATCTTCATTTCTTTCTAAACTTCTGTGAATTTTTATGTTCTTACTATTATTTCTAGCTTGCATAATGAAGTTAACAATTTATCTGCCGAAACACTGGAAGGCATAAAAGTGTGATTGGGTCCCAAATACAGCTCAGAGTATAAAGTAAAGATTGTCAAGAAGATGAATAGCCACTTAATCCTAAACAAATAATTCAGTTATCATGCTCCTGAATTCATAGTTATGAACACGTTTCTGAATTGTCTGATATTGTTATAAGATCTGATAGTGTGATTTGAATGCACTGATAGAGAAATATTACCTTGGGGCCTCAGCAGAACCACTGGATTTCCTGGAAAAGTTTCTCTTGAATTCAGTTTTTTTAGTAAGTTCCATAGAAAAAAAGATGTCTTAATGTTGTTACTATGCCAAAGCTGGTCAAGAGCTATCAGACTATTTAGCTGTATTTTGGAACTTGTCATAAGAATTCAATTATTTGGGCTGTTACTTTGATTTCTGTGAATCTGACAGATATACCAGGCTTCTCCTGCAGTTTTTTTCTGCGTATTTATCAAGTGTCCATTGGAATATCAAATGAAAGTAGGTGAAATAATACTTTCTCAACCAGTTTTACAAGGTAAATAATTCTTTGAATGTTCACTACAAAGTAGCTTTTCCTTTGTTATGAAAGATAAAAGAGAAACAAGAAAAAACATTTTTGTTAAAAAAAACATTCTTAACATTTAACCATAAGTTTCTGTGTTACCAAAGTAGAGCAAGTGATTGATGGATAATGTTTTAAAATACATACTAGTGTTTTGGTGTATGTGGATACATATTTTTTGCAAGTTCAGTGTAGATCTGAACATGAAACTATATTTTCTTTCCAGAAATTTCTATTCAGTGTCTTTTAATGTCAAATATTCTCCTCTTCTGAATGGGAGCAAGGATGACCACGTCTGTTTCTGCCAGTGTAAGCTCTGTTAGCACGTAAATACATACTAGCATTAAATGACCCTTACCCCACCACACACACAGATACACACCCCAGTTCTTCCTAACTGCATCTTACTAGGTTCATCGGACATCACGTGTAGCACATAAACATGGTTCTTAGAAACAGAGATAAGAAAATTACTTTGAGATGTTTGCCTGGAACTTTTTATCTCATGAGGAAAGCAGCTGTTTTAGTATCTCCAAGTAAAAGTTGCTTTCACAGGATCAGTACCTCAATCTACATTTGTCTTTAAAGTATTTAAAAACTACTTTGCTATCTTTATATAAGGCTCAGGTGTTTTCAAATGGAATGTCACTTAAACATGCTGAATGTCTTAGAATTGAGTTTCTTTAAAATTTAACAAAGCAAAGAAATAGAAAAATAAAAATCTAGATTAGTCTATCACTTGCACTTCATCTGTAGTGAGCTAAAGGGCAAACCAGCTTCTTGGTGGAATAAATAGGGTTAAATTATACTAACTTGGGGCAGATGGGCCAGGGTTGGACTTGGGAAGAGGTCAGGTCCTCTTTTATGGGGAGAACCCTGGGGTGTTGCCTCTGCTGAGGCAGTTCCCTTCTGCCAGCACAGACACTGCCCCCCTCACGCTGACCTCTCACACAGCTGCAGTAGCAGCCAGCCTGGCTTTCCAAGATGCAGGCATAAGTTAAATAGTTTGGTTTGCCACTTGCAGCGATCTGCTGCCTCAGGCAGTTGGGATACAGCCAGAACCTATACTGTTCCCGTGCACAGCCTGTCTAGGTAAGATGAAACCTGGGAGCATCTTCAGGGAATGAAGCATAAGATATTTTTTTTTTGGTAGGCTACAGGAAACGGTTTCAGCCTCAGGGCTTATAGCAGCCTGGGAAATTAGTGTTTCTTAATGGTGTTGGTGCTGAATATTGAATGGAATTACGGATAGCAAATGAACATGCTCTTTCACATTTAGGGACGGGTTGCAAAAATTCTTCCCCATAATGTGCAAGGAATGTTACAGGCTTCCAAAGAACCAGTCTTTTGGAAAATCTAGTTAGTCTTGGGGAAAAAATAAAAAAAAATTAAAAAAACCTTTCTGGTGTCTGGTTTACACATTTTCTCAGTGAAACAGTGGGACTTCTTTTTTTTTCCCCGCCTCCATATCTCTTCTGATTTTGGGAGGGAAACAGTATTGTAAACACAGTGTTAGTTCCACACATTGACTCTAGACCACTTACTGTTATTTTCTGGACCACAGTGTGGGAACTATTTACCTAAAAGAAAAAAATCCACTCTCATTAAACTATGAAAAAGCATTTAAAGCATTGTAACTCTACCCACTCTGTGGTGACACTCTCCCTTGAGTATTGTGGCTCAGTTTTCTGTTCCAAGTGACAGGAAAGATATTATAAAGCCCACATTTCCCCATCCCCACACCCCCTGGCATTTTTCTCTCCTTGTCTTTCAGGTAGGAACGTGAGCGTGACACTAGAGTACAGAATGCTTCCAGAGCAAGGTAGCTGCATTTCTCTTAGAATGACAACCCAGCTGTTATTGATGAAGCTGCATTCTTTTCCTCTGCAATGTGCAATCTGTATTCCAGTTTCATCTCTATTTAAATTATTACTTCTCTACCCCTGTAGTTAATATTTTAGATCTCTTTTCTCATGGCCATTTTAGTAAGGAGTGACAAGTTAGATTTACTTGGGCTCCTATATCATATAAATTAACAAGTTAGCTGAAGATTGTTGATCCTGTATTGTTTTAAGTAAAGAGAGCAGCTAGAAAAGAAAACCCAGCATTTTACCTTTACAACTGTCAGATGAGCATGTTTTTAAGATTGGTACAGATTTCATAGTGATTGGTGTAGTGAAGGGGTTTTTTTTGAACAAGTCTTATCATACCTGTAGGTGTTACTTGATCAAGATCACTCCTTGATTACAGCACTAATAAATATCTGTCTGGTGCATTATAGTAGATTTTTAAGGAATATCAAATAAGTTTAACATAATCATTTAAATATTTAACATAATGAATGCATTTCTGGGAAAGAAATGAGGATTGGAGAAAGGTTTTCTGCCTTGATTCTCCAGCATCTTGATCAAGTAACATTTCTTTAAGAGCGATTTAAGAAAGTTACATTGAAAGAAGTGATGATTTTAAGAATCTAAACCTGTTCCCTACCAGCTTTGAGAGCAGAAGATGATGCAGTCTTGAGCTGTACATATTCATTTAACTTTATTTTTTTACTGCTATCTATTATATGCTAGTATAATATGTTTAGAAATTTCCATGTTTTGATTATTTTTTTTCCTTCAAAATTGTTGGTTCTGTAAAAGATTATGTTATGTGTAGCTTTCAGAGCAATGAGGATCTAATGGCACCTTAAATTTCTGTCAGATACAACTTCAGAAAGCATACTCCTTTTGAGAAACCTTACTGAATCCAGTCTAGTTTATGTATTTATAAAAGACAAACTTACAACTTCAAATATGACAGTGTGATTGTGAGTAGGGTTAATATATGTGCGACCAGTTTTACTAAGATGCAAAGTAGGCTTCCCAGCATTAGATTTCTTCCAACATAGAGCATGTTACAATAGAAGAATATAGTAATTTGTTTTAAGAATAATTATAATTTCAAGTAATAAGACAGGCATCACGTTGCATCCACTTATTTCTAAAATTTTTCATAGCCCAGCATTTGTCACAAATTTTTTGTGTTGGCACATACCTGCATCGAAGGTTCAGTTTAGATGTGTGGAGATAGATTCTCAGAATGTTGTAAGCTATATCTTATTTGCAAAAATTGATTCAAGTTTCATTTATCACAAAAATGAAATATATAATTACATTGGGTAGCATAAATGAGGTTGAAATTAATCTGTTATCCTAAATGTGGTTTAGTAATATAAAATATGTAACATATATTTGAATTTTACCAGACTAATTTATAATTTGGCATTAGCATTAAACAGCTGCTACCTTGAAGTGTATCAATTTGCTATACACAAATTTGAAAAAGAGTGGGAAATAGTTCAGACACTATTCTGTCACCGTCTGCACTTTCTCCACAAATTACAAACATGTGGAACTGCCTATTTTAATACTAGTTTTCTTGGGCCAAGAGGTTTTCATCTTTGAGAAACTCCATGTTACAATTTACCTACCCCAAAGGAATCGGATGACAATCTGATTTAATGTAACTCCAGATTTGAAGTAACAATATTACAATATACATTCCTCTTTTATATGTTGTTTTAATGTACTATATATGGGTTGAGGACATTTCTCTGTAAACGTTTCCATATGAAATATATCATCTTCTAGATGCACAGATAGGCACAGTAACTCCAAACTAAATCAAGAACTTACCCCTGCGTAAATTAGAATTACAAAAATAGACAGATATAGTGTATAACTTCCAATGAGCTTTTATTTTTGTATGCAATTACCAGAAATTAAATAACCAGAAGACTGATTCAGTAATGAAGCCAAGTGAAATTACCAGTAAGAGGCTGGTAAATACAAATTTTGCATATTGAATTTTATTTAAGCTAATTACTGAGGTGTATATTTATCTAACCAGCTGTCAGACCTCCAAAAAAAAGACTGTTGACTACATTGCTTAGCTATTAAAAACCCAAAACCATAATGTCTCCCTGAAATCTGCATGTTTTAAAACTGGCTACCATCATAGACCCCCAAAACTTTCAGCTAGCCCCTGACCACTGAAATTTGGTCTGAAGCTTTCTGTTCTAGCCCCAGGCAACTAATTTACTTAACAAGAATTTGTTTTTCCTCTGAGTATATTGAATCTTCAGCTCTCTATTTAGCATTGTTTTCCTGAAAAAAATCCAGCCTACCAATACAAGGTGCTAGGGAATGTCAGTGGTTGGATAATCATCACCAACAAGCTAACCTTTAATTGCCCTGGCAATGGATTTTAAATGGGATGATGCTCAAATGCATTCTGCAGATGTGAATGCATATTTTGCAACTGTTAGCACATGTGTAAGCTTCCCTGTTGACGTATCAGTAAACATCAATCTCCCACCTCACACATACTCCTTCTTATTGTTCTTGGGGTTTTTTCACTTGTTTATATACTGATGTAGTTCATCTTCACACATCTCTTTGTCAAGTATGTCTCAGGAACAGTGTGTATGGATGAGGTGGGAATGATGAGATGTAGCAAAGATTTGCACTAAAACTGACAGAGAAATCTGGAGGAGTGTAGAACCCATTGACAGTGCTTTTCTCTGGGAAGCCCACCCTAGACAATAGCAAATATAGTTTTCCAATGTAACTGTGTAAACTCTGCTGCATATATCAGTTGTTAACTGTTACTTCTGTCTTTGGAATCAGTGGGATATTCTTTAGTCAGGTATGCTTAGACTTGAATCCATGGTCCTGTAAGCCCTTGTAATTTGGGTATTTCTACTTATCATAAACGGTATGTTATTGTAGGTAATCACAAATAAGCTATAATAAAATATATCTGCACAGGATAGCAGGACTACTGTATAGCATATTGCCTTAAGAAGAAAATTAAAACTTTGTTGGTTGTAATAAAGTGCTGAAAATTATATAAAAGGGAAGTTGAGCATAACTCAATTCACTTAATTGGAAGCGCTACAGCAGGAAAAAACCCAAAAAGTCTCTTTTAGCTAGGTAGCTAGGAAGATAAGAGATGGGGACTTGATTTGGTCAGAAGTTTACAACAGTAAACTCACTACCAGTGCACTTCTATCTTGTCAGTTGTAGAGAAATATAATAAAAAGTCAAACAGGTTTTCAGTTCTTCCAGAAAAAGGATCTGGTGTAAGGCATAGCAAGCTGAACTTCCTGGGTGATAACCTCTATTTGTGAAGCTTTAGGTGGTGTCCTCATATTAAGATATATTAAAACGGACTGTGAATTCTTGCAGACTGTATGCCAATTAAAACTTGAGTCAAACACACCAGTCTTGTGACTAGCTTTGCCATGATGTTGGGGAAAAAAATCCATCAGTGAAATTCCACAAAGATTTGCTATGGTAAAAAGAAGCTATATCAAAACACAAATATCAGGCATTAGAGATTATGTTAGCTGACAACTTGTCTGCTCTTTTTTTTGCATATGTCTGAGATGGTGTGGTTGTTATGGTACTCGCCTGGCATTTGAAAATTGGAACGCAGTTCTCTGCTTTAGTCTGTCACTACTTGCTTTCAGATCTGTCTGTTTCCTCAGATGTTGAATGAAGATGGCTGTACTTTTGTCTTCCCTTTTCTTCTTCATGTTTAAAAAGGGTAAAACCTTGAAGGCCATGGAGAACATAACATGTTGTTGTAATGGAGGCCAAAAAATTTCCCTGATCATTGCACAGACACGGGACTTTTCCTCATTATTATCAGATGGTAGGATCACTGGGGCTTTCTGATTTTGACAGTGGGTAGTGTTTATAAACAGATAAATCCAGCAGCATGCAAGGGTACAAGACCTGGTGTATGCTTTACTGCTGTTCTGACTTGAACCCTTGGAGATAATTGTAAAGACCTAGTCCTGGCATTTGTATCCTCACTCTCTTCAGCTTGTGTTTTTCAATCACTTCTAAAATGGTGAACACGTCTATGCTTCCTCACTGTAATAAGACAAAACTTTTCCTGTTAAGGTCTGGCCCTATAATTTTGTAATCAGACATCAGAAACTGATTGTCATAATTGTGTGCCTAATTTGCATTCAGAATTACCAAGATTATGCATGTCAATTAGATATTTGAGTCCACAATTAGCTATTGCACATTCTGGTAATTGCACATGGAAATTAGGCACACAGTTCCATGTAAATGTTTGTGCACACACGTGGACAGATACCCAATTCAGACTCTAGGAAATTCAGATATTAACCTACGAGGCCTGCAGTAGGACATTAAAGAGAAGCTCAGATGAACCCATAATATTTCTTGTGCAGTTTGGAACTTTGGTTTTCTCATACACAAAGAATATAATGCTTTCAAAAATGCCTTTTCCAGTAACAAGGAGGGCACTATAGCCTGACTGAGATGGCATTGCTGTACTGACTGGACATGGGAAATAGAAAAAAATTGGATTTGGAGGTTTGAATTTTTTTCTTATAAATGTTCCTTAAAACAACAGTATGACAGATGATAGTTGTGTCAATAGTATGCCCTTTGAAGTCAGAATAAGATACCACTCTTTAAGAGGGTAAAGACCTAGTCTCTGTGAAAGTATTACAGCACATTTTAATTGCTTAATAATAAGCAACCTCAGCTAGATGTAGGGTGAACAATCTGAGGATTGTGCTGCCTCTAGAATGAAACATGGTTTCTTTTGGCATGGATCTAATTAATGCCACACTTTGAGGACATCTGGTATGATAAAAAGGGAAACAAAGAAATGTTAATTTCCATGTTGTGTGATTTTTCCAGTGGACATACAAAGAGCTGAGATTCCTCAAAAAATCCAAAGACAAGACAGAGAAGGGAGTAGGTTTAAAAAAAAAAAAAAAAAAAAAGCCACATAAACCCCATCCAGACAAAGACCAAAGCACACATGCATTTCAGTTATTCAGTCCTTTTGCAGAATCACCTTGTAGCATCTGTTCACTCTGAAGCCTGGAAGCAGAAAACATTAATTTGTTAAAATTCATAGGGCATGAAATAGATTTTGAACATTTTTACTATTTTACATCAAGCAAATGTCACTATTATATTTCTTTATATATCAACAGTGTATTTTTCAGAACTCCTCTCTCTCTATATATAGCATGCTATGGCAAGAGAAAATACTTTTTTCTCCTTACAGATCACATGAACTGAATTATACACTAGTAATTTTTGGTAATCTGTTTATGCTGTATGTTCATATTTGAGAATGTATATGTGTTGTAATAAACATTTTGCAGTACCTGTCTCTGAAATCTTCAGAGATTTTATAAATTATTGTGGTTTTTTTATACCTAAATAATTCTAGTTTAATTAGGAAGTAACAATGTATTCCAAATAGAAATATTATTTTTATAATTTATTTTAAGATATATGATTTATGAAAAGGTAAGATTAGAAACTTTTTTCCAATTAAAAAAATTGGCTTTCTTGATTTTCAGAGAACTCTTCTGTTTTGGGATGAATCCCTGTGTTAGTAGGGAAGCATCTGTATGGTAACTGTAAACTAGCCTTTGTTCCATGTATCTAGGAGTGACAGGCTGTGAGCAGAGGGCTGCTTCAGCAGCTTGAAAGCTTCTGGTCAACATGTGACTTTGACGTTACGAAATCGTTTTTGACATTGATGAAACAATAGTAAACTGCTTGGTTTCCATATTTTTTTATAACTGTTAACAAAGCATTCTGTTTAAAAATGTCAGCTATATGTGAAACAGCTTTTGCTAAAATATTTCCTGGAGAATTTTATAAACATTATATGTTTTAGTTTTTGAAGAATTCTAATGAACAATTTAACATTCATATGAACTTTACATATTTAATGAAAAACAATTGTATTTTCTGACTTTCTGAAAGGCTTTAATTAGTATGAGTCCAGTGCTGTAGTTAATCCTTTATTATACAAACTGATAGCCATATGTATTAAAGTCACACTGAATACTGAAGTCAGTAGTCTCTGAATCTGACTGTTGGTCAGTTATTAAAGGAGGTTGTAGTGAGGCTGGTGTTGGTTTCTTCTCCCTAGTAACTAATGACAGGATGAGAGGAAATGGCCACAAGTTGCACCAGGGGAAGTTCAGAGTAGATATTAGGATGAATTTCTTTACTGAAAGAGTAAAGCATTGGAACAGGCTGCCCAGGGAAGTGGTGGAGTCACCATCCCTGGAGGTGTTCAAAAAATGGGTGGATGTGGCACTTTGGGACATGGTCTAGTGGTCATGGAGGTGTTGGGTAGAAGGTTGGACTTGATGATCTTGGAGGTCTTTTCCAACCCTACCGATTCTATGATAAGACCCAGGTCTTCACCTAAGCATTTTCTGCTGGTAAACTGAGGGCTGCTGGCTGGCTCTTATGAGGCCTCATTGCCTGTAATTGATGACACAAGCAACCTGACCAACTTCAGGCTGTGATTAGCACTGGGCATCAGGACACCCAGAAAAAAGGTGTTGTTGTTGAACCAGCCTGAAGCATCTTCAGGAGAGAATGAAGCCCCTGTTGAATGATCCACGTGCTCACCATATTTTAGCATTGGAATTGTAAGTGTTAGAGCCCTCATTCAAGACCAATTTTCCACTTGGAGCTGGGGCAAATAAGTGATGACTTTGTTATTGAGGCAGATCAGATATGTCAGGCATCCCCAGGGAAAGGCCAAGCAGTGCTTTTACTACCATTGGCCTGGGTAATAGTGGGTTCTCCATCCTCTTTTCTACATGCTGTCTAATTTGTCCTCCCCTATTATGGACCTAAGCTGATTTCAATGGGTTTTATCTGTCTTTGTGCAGTGGAATGGGAAACAAGTAAAAGACAGAGAATGCTGATTTAATAACCTACAGTAATCTCTCCTGTGCACATCTCAGAAGAGTTTGACAAAACTGACTGAAGTACTGGGAAAATGTTTCCCTACCAGAAATAATGAGAAGCAGATACTGTTTCTGTCTATCGAGCTTGCAAGAACTAGCTAAAAAGTGTTTTCCACCATCTTGAAACATGGCATATGTTTCTTTACTGAATGCTTCCACAAAGAATCTTTTTCCTCTCAAAAATGCAAGTCTTCTGTTGAGTTTTAAGCTGTTAAAAAAAAAAAAAGTGTAAGATTTTTCTGGATGTGTGTTTGGTTTTTTTTTTAAGATTGAGCTATATCACTTTCAGAGACTGAAAACTATACTGCTTTCAGAGACACACTACTGTGCCCCCTGGTTTCAGAAGGGTTGCTTTGTTTTGCTTGAGAACAATTTGATAAAGATCTAGCCATGCTCTCTCATTTTCTTCCTTGTGATGGAGGAACCGAACCATAACATTAGTCAGCAGTTTCTGAATTTTGACCTGCAATGGCAAAGATACCAGAAGACAGGAGAAATAGATGGAGGCAATTACAAACAGTCACTTGATTGATGGTTGACATTGTTAGAGCTTCAGCTGTATGTCAGGTTGTGGTGGTGCTGAATCCCCATCCCTGCCGGTGGTGTTGCCATGGGCAACAGTGCACTGAAGCCAATAAAAAGGAGAGGAAATGAGGGGAGACTCAACCTTGGGGGAAGCTGTAGGGTACACGCCATAAATTATGTTATACTTAGCAATATGCAATATCAAAATGCAGGAAAGCTGTGTGTACCTGCCAGCAGTACTATGTCAGTTTGCAGTATCTCTTTCTCCCATGTTGTAAGTTTTGTAAGGCTTGCTGCTTACTGTCCT
This sequence comes from Actenoides lindsayi, assembly GCA_025331215.1. Lineage (NCBI taxonomy): Eukaryota > Metazoa > Chordata > Aves > Coraciiformes > Alcedinidae > Actenoides > Actenoides lindsayi. The sequence continues at coordinate 205,050 of WTSP01007687.1, forward strand.
GCCTCTGTCTTTATTCAGGGAAGAAAGAAGGGGTAAAATAACAGCAGTAACATTTCCAGTTGGTGTGTGTATTCGCTGCTGTGCAGTCTGTGTTTCTGTTCCTTCCCTGCTTCTCTCTGCTAGAGAAAGCGATGTGGTTCAGTTACGTACTAACAGATTGGTTTGCAATGGTACTGAAATTTCCAGCTATTCTCTAATGCACATGATTAGTATCACAGAGGGTTTTTGCTCTGTTCTGTTTGTTGGTATTTTTTAGAAGTGATGGGCAGATTTGTTGTGCCTCTTTGATTGTCAGACAGATGCAGTCAGCTTTTCAAAGGCATTACAACTCACTTTCCTTAGAAAGGAGGAAAGTTTTTTTTAGCATCTGGTCAGCTGGACCAGGTTTCCATTTCTGATTTCCATTACATCGGTGCCAGTTCAAGGAAATTCCACTGAAGCAAATGGAGTTGGGCACAGGTGTAAAACTAAGCTGAATTCAGCTTTAATTTCTGCTGCCCGACAACGCTGTATATAGAATCCCATTTTTCATGGAGTACAAAAGCATTTTTTTTCCCTATGAATGGGAACTCATAAGCACTGCAACATGACTCCTCTTGTGTCTGGTCATGCAGCAGAGAAAGAACCCTCATATCACAGATCACGGGTTTGCTACACTAGTGATCTTTGCACTAACAGACAGAGACCAACTTTCAGGTAATACTAGCATCATCACACAGAACTAGACACATTTGGGTTTGTGACCTATCATGTTTGAATAGATTTTTATGAACACCTCTACCATAGATGTCTACATGTGCACCTTGACTAGTGCTGTGCTAACTGTAATAAAAGCATCTCAAATTGTACTGAAAGAACTGCAAGAGAAGTAGGAGGTAGTCAGTCCAGTATGATTATATTCTTCCTCTTCACCGTTTCAAAATATTAATTTCAACTGGACATTATACTAGAAAGGCTTATCCATGGTCTACTGTTCAACGTAATATAAACCTGAAGCACAAAGCAACAGATTTCCTTTTTTATTTTTATTTCTTTTTCATTAAAACCTATTAATCTTTTCCTTAGGGGACACTGTAATTTAAAAAAAAAAAATGAATGTGCTAAAGAGCATTTTTCAAAATTAAAAAAAACCCTGTAAAATTACCATGCAATATTTTGCCTTTATGCAAACTTCCCCTTGCTGAGAAATTTACTGCATTGTTAATAAGAATTTCTGAGGGAAGCAGGGGCAGGTTGGTGTTTTTAAAGATAATAAAGTTTCTTTTTAAATGTAGCAAAGGTAGGCAATTCTAAAGGCCTTGATGAATCACTAAGAAGCTTTGTTGTAAAAAAATACTTCTTTAGAATACAAAGCAGGCTTTTCAGAACATTCAGGCGTAAAAGAGGGAAGAGTGAGAGAGGAGCATCACAAAAGCAGGCATAATTGATTCATAACATGTACTGAAGAGATGCAAAACAACAATGTAATTACATACTATTCTGTTTTCCTGCAGCTCCTTGCATACAAATTGACCAGCTTGCATCCCAGTTCTGCTCTGTATTATTAACTTTATTAAGCTGTAAGTTCTTATATTTCAGTCTGTTGTCAGCTTTACAGATTTTTACAGCAGCAGTTGAAATGTAGTGGAGCTGAATGAATGCTTCTTGTGCTAAGTCTTCCGTGTCGCTCCAATACCAGCACAATCTCACTGCAGGCCTTCCATTCAGTTCCACTAAGCCTCCCAGTAAAAGCAAACTCTGCTGCCATCAAGATAATATCCAATCAGTTAAGCATGTCTGTGAAAGCATTTCTTAAAAAAAACGGTGAGCCTAAGCTTACAAAAAACTTTCAGACAGCACTTATCCTAAAGTGACACTGGCTTAATTTATGTCTTTGAGAGACATGGTAAAGCTAGAGGAAAAGGAGGATGAGGGTGCCGCCTGAGAAGGAAGTCGTCTTTGGTGCAGCTCCTCCCATTTACCTCTATTTACTGCCACGGAGTCAAGCATAGGCTTCAGTTTCACATTCAGCTTCACTAGACACTGAAAGATTTAAAAAAAAAAAAAAAAGAGGTTAAGAGAAAAAATAGTGGCAATATTTCCACTGCTTCAGGGAGTAACAGGGTGAAAAAAGTTTAATCTGCACCGTGCCCCCACTCTCCTCATCCCTAGCTGTAAATTCCAGTGTAGGTAAAGCTTATTGTTCCCATTGAGTTCTCTTTATCTTACTTGTTTTAACTGGAGCCTTAAGTAAGCCACCAAAAATGTCCAAAAAAACCACATAAGGTGGCAGAGTTTGCTGCTCAACTACTTTAGTTTTCTTGTAATCCTTAAAGATAGTCCTTCTGAGGCATCCCTCAAGTGCTTGAGGCTATCTGGTTGCTAGTATTTATGAGCAGGAGGTCCACTGGTTGGATAACAAGTTGGGCAAAGCTGAAATAACCTTCAGGTTGTCCCTAGTGCTAGTTTCTTATTTCCTATAGATGAGTAAACCACTACAGCACTGTGCTTTGCAAAGCTGTTAAAAAATCCATTTCTGTGTGCTCAAAATAAAGAAAAAAAGAGAAGACTTTTCTTTTTAGATTGCACTGAAACCACCTCTTTTCTGCACACCAAGTCCAAAGGTCATAGAAGCCAGTAAGAATCTTTTATCTGGTTTCAACTGGCTTTGAATCAGCCCCAGAATGATATAATTCCTACACACCTTTGCTAGAAGTCTATTTTACCTTCCCTTTTAGTATCAAATGCTTATGTGGAAAGACCACAAGTGCCTCACTTGGTTTTGTCCATACATTAAAGAGAGACAGAACCTCATTAACAGCGGCACCCGGGTGTGAAGAAAGGGTTAACTGGTTACCTCCCCAGGTGGTCATGTACTGTGCCCTTTCAGGCCAGAGAAGTATTATTATTTTGCAGCTTTTTTGATTAGCAAGGTGTAGGTTTTGCTGAGAGTTGGGTATCATGCTTTCTCTGATAGCATGGAAACTATGTATTTGTCATTTGAAATACAGGGTTGGTGTAAGGTTAAAAAAAAAAAAAAAGACAGAGAAGACAGCTAAAGCTGTTCTAAAAGTGCAGGAAATTATAAGGAGAAGAAAGGAAAGGGAACACAGGTACCTTTGCAGTTGATCATTTTCACTATTTGCTTTAAATAGCAGGGTTAACAGCAACCACTTTAAATGGTCCCCAGAGCCCAGACACCACTATAGAACTGGATTTTTTTATGGCTAGTCTGTAAGACATGGCAGCTTGGTTAGCTACTGAAGTAAGTCTTGGTAGATTTTTAATTGAGCTATTATATGATAATTAAGGGTTAATGGCCTGATTTTAAGATGTGCTGAAAACTTGCAATTTCAGTTGAGTTCAGGAGCGAAAATGAATGCTCAGCACTTCTGAAAAATCATGCCATGAGGAAGAAGCTAATTTATGGGGAACTCAAAGAAAATCCTCCTGAAATTATTTCCTTAGAATACGGCACAGACTGGGCAGATAATTTTGCAACTTTGGATGCGGAGTAAGAGGCAGAGTTTATTGCATTGTTTGCTGGTGACAATCATTCATTTGATAGAATGGACATGGATTTGTAACATTCCCATCAATGTGCCGCAAAGCCCCCCATTTTTGGCTCCTTATTTCAGACCATTGTGTATTCCTCAAACCTGATTTGGCAGAACCCAAAGCAGAGGGGCAGTAAAACATCTGAAAAGCTTGCTGCTGTTATCATTAACACCTGCATTACCACGGCCAACTTGGTGTCTAGCACATTAGATACTCAACCCTTCACAGCAACTTCTCTTATTTCCACTTTTCTGTGGAAGGCCAGTATCCATCCATTGGCAGTTAAGCTTGCTGGTACTTCTTAAACCTTGAAGAAATTTTTGTGAAGTGTTTTTCCAACATGCACTTTAGATTTAAAAAATAAATAAACCCGTGTTTAAAAATCAGTGTATTTCAAACGTCTCTAAGCACAAAGGCAGCATTCTGTACTCACACCCTGTCAGCCTGGGGATCTGTAAGCACAAAATGCAGTACAGGCTGTTCCTGTCATAAATGCTATACCAGCAACCTATACCTGCTACAGGCAACGTAGAGGAGAAGGAGCATGTTGGGATAGCAGACTCTGTCTCAGTGTGGCTGTGCAGCTCTCAGCTACGTCTGTGTCCCTTCTCTACTGTGTTTTTGCCAAGACTGACCACAAGACCGTGATGTTTTCAGTCCCAGGGCCAGGGAGCAAACGTGGAGGTCTGCGCACGACCTACTGCTGCGCCTGTCCCTACAGGCCTAGGCACATGCTATGCTTTTATGGCAGGAGACAGCCCTTGCACGGACAGTGCTGGGAGGATTGTGAGTGCTTGAGCGGCTCAGATTGATTAGCTTTGCATCGACTACAGCAAAGACCAGAAGCCCAAGTAGATTTGGAATGGATTCAAGAAACACACACATAGTTCTATTGTAGTCACTGTATCCTATGAGCTGTAAACACATTTTAAATCCCAAAGTAAATACATATATTTCTTAGAGATATATGCCTAAGTGCATATTACAGAGTCTAATAACCCAGGTGCAACAGAGGTTACAAGGTAAAAATAAAAATGGTTAACTAATAACATTAACTTTGATGAGATAAATTAAAAGGAGTATTTAAGAAAGAATAAACCATGTCTTCGATATTCATTTCTTACCTTAGCACAAGCAATTAATTCTATGGAGTACTTACAAAATATATAGTGTAATTTTAAGAAACTTTATTTTGTTACACATTAATTTAGATTAGGGATACTTGACAGTGCAGATTTTGAACATGGTCTATAAAAAGTCTTTACTCAGACATTGATTTGATGTTTAAACCACTGCTTCTGTATTTAGTATCCTTTCACTTTGGGACTCCTTCATTCTCATCTAGTCTTTTAATTAAACCAACTACCATAATTCCTATAGAAATTAGCTCTTATTTTATTTTTTCCAGCTACCAAAGCATTTCAGTAGGATTTTTTTTGATACGAAGTACACAAATTGAATTTTATTTCTGCTTGAGATATAATTAAAACCTCATTTGATTACTATATATCTGCCCCTGTTTTAATTATTAAACTCCAGTAATCAATTTTCTTTTATGAAGCTTCTGGGAAATTATCTCAAAAGCAGCACATTTCTCTCCCTTCTGGCAGGCTCTTGACCGTTTACTGAATTACATTCATAGCACCTGTTCCTGATTCGGATTAAACCACATATTTATTCCCAAAGCTATTTAAGTTTATTTGGCTGTAGCCTAGTCAGGGTTTTCTATCTCCTGGCTGCACTTTTTACTTTCCATTTTACTGCATGATGTACTGCTCCTCCCTGCCACTATTTTTGATGCATGCCTCTTATGAACAGCATTGCTAGTGGTCTGACTAATTTGGTATCCAGCTTCTTAATGCCCAATATATTATTTGCTTTGGTAGAAAGAGGCTAGGTCTTCAGCGGCTGTCTGACACAGGGTGCCACCACATAAACCCATAGCTCTAGAAATGTCCTTTTTCCTTGGTGCCACAGCTGGGCAGCCGGCCATGCTCGGGGGGGGTGAGGAACCCCTGCCTGGGGGAGCACCTGCCTCTCCACCTGGGACCTCCATGCCCACTTGCCGTCCTTCCACTGCAATGCAGCTGCCTTGCTACACAGCAGTAGGTGCAAGATTGGTGACCTTTGCCATTTTATCCCCTTTACTGTAAAAGCTCTTCTTAATAGCAGGGTAACAAACCGCACTGAAGAGCAGCCGTGCTCTTTATACTCAGAAGGTATAGCTCCTCTTACATATAAGATCCCACAATACAAGAAAAGGTTAAAGGCGCTTCAGCAATACATTGTGAGCACCTGGGAGAGGGGCAGGGCTGCCTGAAGGAAGAGCTCAAAAGAGGAACAGCATGAACTACTCAGAGGCGGGGGGGGGGGGGGGGTGGAATCACCACAAATCAATTTGGGGGGGGGGGGGGGGTTTTTGTTTGGGA
>WTSP01007687.1:211115-240408 GCA_025331215.1 Actenoides lindsayi
GACATGGTCTAGTGGTCATGGAGGTGTTGGGTAGAAGGTTGGACTTGATGATCTTGGAGGTCTTTTCCAACCTTAACAATTCTGTGATTCTGTTGTGTTTTCAAATAGTTGTGGAGAAAACACTGTGTTATCCTGCTGCCAGTTGAAGTAGCCCTTGTATGAGAACTGCCATCTTTGCATTGCTACTCTCAATTTGCAGGCCATGTTAGTTAAGTGAAGAATATGCCAAGGTGGCTTTTGATCAATTTGGACTTAAATTTCTGAGATACTTTGAAATTACAAGTTGAATACAGAATAACAAGAGGTTGATGCATTTATTGAATATTTGTGTATTTTGTATTCATTATTTTCATTATTACTTGTAAAAAATACGAAAGGCACAATTCAATTGACAGTATTATTTTATCTTTTAAGATGTGTTTTAAACAGTAATTACTCATACTATAGAGATACTGACCAGTATTTACTTAAACTACCTATGTATAAGTTGGGGTAAAAAAAGAAACATTTTGCAGTGTAGCTGTATGGGCATTTATGCTATCCCTGCTTATTTAGATGAACAAAACTCTGCCTTTTGGCTGTTCAAAGTATTGAGTTGTGATGAACTGCATTTACTAGGTCACTATAAAGTAGTTGTTTTGAAAAAGCAGCCCTTTTATTGTGGTTCGTAATTGCCTAGAGGCTGGGATGTAAATTTTTCTGTTTCAACTTACTGAAATTTAATAATGAAATGGGAGGTTCTCTGCCTTTCAATATACTGCTGTAATATCTCTTTGTTTTATGAAAAAAAAAAATACTTCCATCACAGAAAATCAGGGGAGTGAAGTTCTTGTTTGTTGATGTTGCACATAGTGTCCCTTTCTGATAGCATGGTTCGTGATACTGCTTTTAATGATATATTGCTCCTTGTTAGAAAACCTAGAGAATTTTTCTCCTCTAAACATTTTATTTTTGAAATGTAGTGTTAACATTGTTTTGAAAATGTGCTGCTTAAACTTAGTACTTCTGGATGGAGAGTATGGCAGGGCATAATTAATGAACCATTTAAAACTGCAAAAATTGGATTTAAGTGTGACTATACATCATAATACTGAAGACAATTACATATAGTTAGTAAGTGGTTAGCCCTGTCTTTCTTCTTGTGTAGAATAGTTCTTTACCAATCTAAATATCATATTGACATTGATATACTGCATTTCAACTGCAGTGATGTAATGATTAGGATCTAGCTTCTTTTACAAAGGCATCAAAATAAAAAATAGAATTTCAAAGCTAAATTTCAGAAAGAATTATTTTTAGTAAGTAGCAGATCCTGAAAACCTAGAAGCTTAATAATGTAAAAATTACTATGTGAAGGGAAGATATGGATACCCCTAAACAGAAACCCCAAAAAGCCAAAACCAAACCAAAGGAAAATTATTTGATTGAATAAGTAGCTGAGAACATATCTTGTGATACGTTTGCATTATTATTGTTCTAAACCATCCTTATTTTAGTGTGACTTCAAAAGTCAAAAGGATTAACCAGGAATCACTTTGGTTTGTGAATTAGGGTGTGCAGTCATTTAAGCTTCAGAAGCAGGTCTACAGTAGAATTTGGAAATTCTTAATCATTGATATCAACATGTATGTTGTAACGATATACTGACAAATACAACTGTCTTGTTCATTTTTCAGCATTTTAGGGAACACCTTGACAAGCTTTTTGCAAAAGGAATTGGAATGCTGGACATTGCTTTAAATGAAGCTTTCAACATGCTCAATGAAGTAAGTTAATGCTTCAGATTTACACTGCTGATACCTTTCTTGCTGTTTAGCAATTACTGCCAATTTTATGATAATAAATAAGAACTTATTTAAAAATGTGATGATAGTAAAGTACTATCTATAGAACAAGAATTCTGTATACTCGTTGATGAAAGATAGAAACAAATTTACATTCTTATATATAAATTTTCTATTAATAATATACTGAATTGTACCTCTGATGAGTGAGAGTCTTGATATGTAGGGTCATGATGGATCATGCTACATATATATATAAAAGGGTTATACTATAGTTGCATTATAAAAGCATCTAGCCTTCTTTCATGTATACTTCCAGAACTGACAGCATAAAAGTCTTTTCCAGTATATACAGGCATATCAGAAAAGTGGGAGCTTCTGTTAAGCAACCATGGCTGGAGAAATATCTACTTAATCTCTCCTTAAAAGAGTAGATTTTGCCCTTTGTCTACAGGATGTGACCTTTATGTGCCAGAAATGTAAAAAAAGTACCTAAAAAAAAAAAAAAAAAAGGAGGGGGAAAAAAAATGAAAGGAAAAAAGAGAAAAAGCTATCTTTTACACAGTCTATTAAGATTCTGGTTGGATTTTAGAATGTTTCAGGGGTTACACTAATTAAACTCATTAATTTAGCCTTGCAATTACCTTTCAGCATTTGCCTAGGTTGTTAAGACTTGATGGTTGATATTGATGTCTTTGAAAAGCATATTTAAAAATCCACTTCCAAATTCTTTCCAATCATCAATTGATGCAGTGTTCATTATACAGTGTAAGAATGTAGAAGTGCTTGGTACAGTAGTTAGGCACCTACTATGTCATGTGACAACTGCAATTACCTCTTTTGGTGACAAATAAGTTCTTTGCAGTGATTACCTTTAAAAAAATCATAGCAAATTAAATAAAATTCTGTGACATTTCAAAGACTGTTAATCACAAGCAAATGTTGTAAATGTCAGAATGCATTGAAATTTTTGCTTCTAGCTGATGAATCACTGAGTTAATTGTAGTTCATCATAAGGCCCTTGTCATTGTTATTATTATGGAAAGCACTTTCATCACTCTTGCTATTCAATAAAATTAAAGTTCTAGACAAATATGAGAAGATATTACTCATCAAAGCATTTGAATTTAATCTCATTCTTCAACATATTAAACCAGATAACTACATAGAGTAACACAGATGTATACAGAACGATGTTTTAAAATAAATCTCTGAAGGCATTCCTCCTTTGTTAGTTCCACTTTTAATATACCTTGTCTCTTTCAAAATATGTTGTCCTTATGAAGAATATATTTCTTGACAAAGTAACTCCATCTTTATGAGAAAATACTGGATCTAAGATCATACTAATGAAGGAATCCCACTTCAGTAATTCTGGTTCTGATTAAGACTGGAAACACTGTCATGACTGAAGAATTTTAAGGATAGACTGCCTTCCATGTATCACAGATAAAGAGTTTTCACACAGTGGCCAGCATATAGCTAACTCTGGATGCTCCCTTTCTTTTCCCTTCAAGTTACATGTTTCTATTACTGTTCACTGAGGTTCCTGTTAGATTAAAAGGAAGTTGATCTGGAGGAGAGCTGCAGATGATATAAATGATCGGGGAATGGTATTTGTGGATGAGATTACTCAGATATAGAAATGTAAAGACAGAAGAAGAGGACAGAGCACTACTGGAACCTACCATCCACTCTCTTTTCTATTGCAGGCATGTGCCTACAAAGATGATTTTAGAAGTTAAGAGCTTTTTCTAGAGAAAAGATTTTTAGAGTTTTGGGAGGAACTGTGAATGTGTAAGGGCGAGTAGAGTAGACTGCAGGAAGCTTTAAGACAGAGCAGTTGCTAGCCCAAATCAAAATATAATACTCTGAGTAAATTTTGTTGAATCTAGCAGCAGAGTCCCTTCAAGGCAATTAATCTTTAAATGTAACTACTTCTTAAACCCCTCTTTTGGGCACTATTCATCACAGATAGACTGGTGAGGTGGGACAAGATACTGCTTGGCTTTCTCAGTACCAAGAGAAAGGTTGTAGGATGAGGCCTTGTCTGACCACAAAGGTGGTAATGTACCTGAAAACTATATAGGAAGAGATCAAAAGGAGGTTTATCATTCATTAGCACATATTGAAATGTTAGCTCAATCTATAAAGAGTTGTGTGTAATGCCCCAGGTTATTGATCTTTTCACTGAATTTTAGTGTTTGTACAGCATAGTTAAAAATCAAATCATTTTCTGACTTGGCAATTTTTTGCTAAAAGCTGGATATTTCACGTAAGTTCTTTGAATATATAAAATAATACCCAGACAGCCTGTTCTGCAATAAACACAAATAGATTAAAAATAAAAGCATCAACTCCCCAGTCAAGAGATCAAAACTTCTATTATGACTCAGTTGAATTTACTTGGTTTTGACCATGGGAAAATCCCATTTGTGGAATGTTGACACTTTATTTCCTTACTCCAAAGGATATGTTGATTACTATCTAAGTACCTGTGCTCAAGTACTGCTGTTCAGCAGCTTGAATTACTGTATGTATGTATCCATTTTGAGTAATAGGAGAATCTGAGGTTATATAATATTTATTTGGTTCTCCGAGATAAACATTTTATGAAAAATAATATATGGAATGTAATCTTGAGTGAATATGAATGCCATATTTATAGTTATATATCTCTCTGTGAGTGGTGTATCTTCTGTAGTTTGTAATGAAATTACCAGTCATTCTTATTTTTGGGTAGCTTGTTCTTTTAAAATTATATTTCAATCAAAGCAAACCCTATGTAGATGCATCAGTTCATATCATCTATCTAAAACAGGGGAATACACTTTTAATTTGGGAAAGTGCTAAATTTATGTATGCTTCTTATTTTTCAATCTGCTAAAACAGGGATATATAATGAATCCCAATTTTGTTACACAATGGAAGTTACAATTCAGTAAAAGCATAATATCCATGATAAAATGTTTTCAAACTGAGACTTTTTCACCTACTTCTAAGCATGCTAGAGATTTGACAAAGCTCTGTTTATCTGGTGTAGTGCTATCTGTCTTCATCTCACAGGGATGTCCTGTAACTAATTGGTTGTTTCCTTTCACAGTTCAATCACACAGGACAAGGAAGTATTTGTAGCCAAGCCATAATGTTGATTACTGATGGAGCTGTGGACACATATGATACAATATTTGCAAAATATAATTGGCCAGAGAGAAAAGTAAGTATGTTACCACCTTTATTTGATGGAAAACCAACAGCTTCCTATCCGTTATAACATGTATGCCTGATGAAAATGAGTAACAATCTTTCTAATGATCTAAAAATGATTTTGAGTAACTATGTTTCTCTAATGACTTACATGATATTGCTCAAGGATAGAGTTGGCCTTTTACTGTGATAATGAACTTAGGATAATAAGATATTAAGGAAATATTTCCCTCCAGGGTACATTTTTGACCATTATATAATCTTCCCATTTGAGATAGCATTAAATATAATTGAGATAGCATTAAACTTTTCCGTCTCCCAAAATAATCATTAAAAATTCAATGATTTTTGAAGCTAAAGAGGGGTATGTACTGTGGACAGTGAATAGTAGTACTGAATATTTCTAATTTCTTCATTAGATATAGTGAGGAATAGAGCTGGCAATTGGTGAGATTTTATTTAAAATTTATTTGGTCCTATCGATCTGTAGAAAGAAATCTGCCCAGAATTAAATTGTCTTGTTGGATAACATGTGGATGTTATATGGTGGTGCAGAAATGCCTTGCATTTCCCTGATGAGAAAGCTCTAATAAACCTCGTGTTTGGATGTGAAATAATTTACTTCTACACTTTTTGTCTTCTGCTAACTCAAGTTTTGGGACTATTTTAGGAAGTTTTTGTAGTTTGAGATACCTGCCATGTTTTATGCCATGTTATATGAACTTTGAAGTGTGATTTGATCAAGTAATGGATTAATATGAGCGTGCTCTGTGGGGTTTCAGTATTCTGTGGAAAAACATTGTAGTTTCGATTTTTAGCTTTTAGTCACATCTTTCATTTATAAAATTACGTTTGGTTTTTGTTCTCCTTTGTTTACTTGAACCAAACCTCATCTAGTAGCAATTAGTGGGCAAGAGAAAATGGGAAATTTGTGATGTTTTTACTGATCTTCTGAAAATGTTATGTCAAGTACAGTCATTTCATATAGTAAAAATGACATACAAGTATTCTACTTTTTCTTGCTTATGAGGTTTTTCTTCAGAGAATATAGAGTAATAACTAACTGCAATCTGCAGATCTAACTTTCTTTTCAGAGGAAAGATCTATTTTTCTCTAAAAGAAGAAAGCTCATACTTTTTTTGATTTTACCAGGACATGACAGGAAATCTATCCTCTTCAAAAGAATGCAAGGATGCATGAGGATTTGTGCATATTCTGAGGAGACCTGTAATGCTTTTCATGTGGATAGCTGCTTGCCTTTGTGTAGTGGAAGGGCTGGGGAAATTCAAGGTTTAATTAATGCATTAAGATGTAGAACTAGATATTACGAAGGAAGTTCCATTGGATGTCAGCATTTGTCCATTTTGGTACTTATTGCACTTTGTTGGGTCACATCACATTTAGCAATGGCAATAATTCTGAAATAGAAATATTTGTTTCTGCTCTGTGACATAAAAGTACTACCTCCTTGAAATGTGATTATCAACTAATTACAAGTCTGAAGAGAATATGTAACCTTTGATCTTTATCTCCCTACTTTTCTCCAATGCTTTTCCCTGAGATTATTTGTTGTTGCTATTTACATGAAAATACCTCCTGCCTTTCTTATTCTGTATTTAACTTTGAAGACTGATGATTCTTCAGGGTAAGGCTTTTACTAATTTTTATGTTGATTAATTAGGCATTTGGAAAGTTAGGGCTTTATAAAATACCTTGAAAGTATACCTGAAAGTCCTAAAATGTTCCATAAGAACATTTTACTTTATCTAGCAAACCCTGATGTCTAAGGAGATTTATAGAATCTCCTGGAAGGATGTGCCTCTGATATCTCGTATTTTCTTACACTGTGAAGTTAGTGTGAAGAGACCATGGGGAAACTCTTTCTATCGTATGAAATCAGTAAGGAAAGAATTCTCTGAAATGGTCAGATAAGTATTTTCACATAGCTGTGCGCTGTGTATCTTTCATGTGCAAATCAACAGCTATACCTGTGATAGTACTTAGCACAGCTGTTGCAATAAGCAGCAGGACAGGTTTCCTGCCTAGCATGAAGAATCCTACCTTGTTTAGCAAGGACACAGTGTTTAGGGAGTAACTTTTACTTAACGTATAATGTTCTACCCAATTCTTATAAAATATTTAATGTATTATACAGTTTCTAAAGTGTATTTTAGAAAATACATAGAAAAAAAAAATCAAATCAGTTTGCCCTCTTTTTAGCCTGAAATGTTTCAGTATGAAAAATGTAAAAGGTTTCCATATGTATGCTTTTAATGCATTAGAGCTTTCAATTTTTTTTTTGTTGGATTTGTTGTTATAGAAAGGAAGAATTATTGAAAATGTAATATCTTGCATATTTGCAGTGTCAGTGTGCCTAAGAGTTATGCATGCAGTGCACTTCAAGATCCCCTGCTTTTACATTACACCATCTTTATTCTCTCCAAAGCCGTTTTTTTGCATTTACAAATCACACCTTTGAAATGCTTGATACTTTGTTGGTTTTTTTCCTCACGTTTGTTCTCTATTCATCTACACATTGCCTTGCCATCTGTATTATCATTTATGTTTTTTCTGCCCTTTTGGTACTGTGGTGGACAGTGATGGACAAATAGCTCTAATTGAGATAAGTTCTTCAGTTTCTGTTTACCTCAATTACCCTGTCAGCAAAGTACCTATTATAGTTATGTTTTATCTAATGTTAGATAATATTAAATATGTCATCACACCAGTTGCAGCAGAAGCATCTTGTTCTCTTATAGAAATGAGCAAATTCTTCATATAACTGTGAAGACTTAGCCAGTTTATTGGTGACAATCTCTAGAAAGTGTGAAAACATACTGTTGCCATGTAAAATACAATTCATATTTTCTTCACTTTTCCAAGCCATCTTTATCTTTGCAAAAGATACTCTTTTTTAAATGAGATACTGTGTAAACAGGGTTAAGAGCACTTTGTTACATATCATTATAGATGGCCACTGATAAAAAAAGATGCTTATTTCTGATAATATATCAAATAAAACTTGTGCTGCAATCATTTTGAAATGGAATAATGTGGCATCAGTTAACTCCCTGAAGTAGCTTAAATTAAGTAATTGAAGTTTTCTGGGGGAACATCAGCCTGATTTTGTCTATGAGATAGAGAATTATGACCATCAAAAAACTGCTTAGAGTTATCTTCTGGACTGTCTTCTTTAAAGAAGGAACATTTTCATTTTACTGTTTATTCTATGACTCCCTATCTGCCTCACCAAAAAACCAACTTCCCCAACTTCCCCATGTTTTCTTAAGAACTTCTACTACTTAAAATATATATCTAGTAGATGCTATTTTTTTTAACAGATTATGTTTTATTTGTACATCTAAGTCTCTAAGTTGTTAATGTCTGTTTCCTTTTTTTTATGATCAGTCTTGTACCTTAAGGAGCTAGATACTCATACATTATAAATGAATTTTTACTATGTGCATAATTTTTCTAATTCTTGAAACTTAAATTCAGTATTTTCAAGTTTCTGTAATTCATTCATGGCAGCTCTGCCACGTGAAGTACAAAAAAGCAAAATTATTATTTTTTTGGTTTTTAGATATCCTATTTCAGGAGAAAGCCTCAAACTAACTTTTTGATGTCAGTTGGAACAGAGAGAGTCATGCTTTTACTGTATATTATTGTTTCTGCTGTTGTATCCAAATGCACTATTAGAAACCAAGTAAAATACTGCACTTACATATTTCACTAGGTACATTATTCTAATTTAAAAGCATGAAAAGACATTGTTATTTTAGGGTCTGTATAAGGTCTCTTGGTCTATAGAAAGTACTTAAAATGATAATTTGATCCAGATATTAGCACCTCAAAATTCACTGGATTTATAATTGATTTTGTGATAATATGCTAGATTTGCAGACAATAACGATCAGGTGACAACTCCTTAGCTACGTGGGACTTTAATGTGTGCTTATTGTATATTTAGTAATATATGACATTATGCTTTCTTAAATACTTAAGAAAATACTTGATCCATTACTGGTGACTAGTGGTCGCTTGGCCACTAAAAACCTTTGTTTCAATCTGTTCATTTATGTTAGAGATCTTTGAAATAAATATTTAACTTTAATAATTCTAATAATTCTTTTTTGTTGTTTGTTTTTTTTTTCTTAAAATGTATTTAGTGAGTCTGAAGATGACCAACAATCTATTGCCTTCAACTGCTGTATATAAAATGAAAGTCTGAGCTTTGGGTATATGTAAAATTCCCTGAATATTTAGATTCTGCCATAGTCCAGGAAAGAATGATTTCCTTACCCTGCTTTAACAAAGGAAGATGAAAACAGGATGCGTTTTCATTTCCTTTCTCTGAAAGCTGTCCCAAAGACAAAAATGAAATCAAGTGGATGCTGTGAAAACAGGCTACAAGAAAATGGGTAGCTGTGTTGTGGCCTCATATTGATGACAAATCATCTTTTTCATGTCCACTGTCCCCAAGGTTACAAACCTTTCTGCAAATTTTTGAGCAAGTCTTTGTAGCTTAGGAACCTGCTGACGTTGGCAAGATGGAACATTAGTACAGCAAGTTGAATGTCTTGTGCACAATCTTGTCTGGATGTTATTAAATTGTTTAGTTTGTTGTTGTTTGATTTTTTTCCCCTTAAAGAATACCCTAAAGTACTTCAGAGGCAGATGTTATTACTGTTACACAAACTGTATGCTTTATTACTGGTTATCTCAAGAACAAAAGCAGGTTCAAACGCTTTATAGGCCTTTCAAGCTGTGACATAACTTACATTAATTAGCTATCTCTTTAGGCACCCCTGCAGTATGATGAAAGGATGGAGTATGAGATCAAATAAAAGTTCTTGATTTGGGGATAAGGAGAAACAACTCCTCACAGAAATGCTGTAGTCCTGGTCTCCAGCTCCATCTGCAATTTTTGTTGAGAAAGACAGAGTTTTACACAAGATTATTGTATTCTGCTTTATTACTTCTCCCTTTTGAAGAGAAAAAGAGGCAGGTAGTCCTCTGATTCAGTGAATGCCTTTTCTTTGCTTTTCTTTCCTTTTTTTTTTTATTTTATTTTTTTGGTTTGCTTTAGTTTTTTTGGGCAGAACTACCAGAACGCTGTCTATGAATTGGTCACTAGTATTTCTACTTGTATTCTTTAATATGACACTCAAAGTACTTAAGAATTCTTTTCTATGCCAATGCCAATTTAATTTGCCATGAAGAAACTTTTTCTGCAGCATTTAAAAGCAAAAAGTTGAGAGATGTGTTTTTTTTTGCAGATAAGGGTAATTGAATCTTATCCTCAGGGTATATGTGGATGCCAAAGCAAGGTTTACTGCCTCTCATACACAGAGTTATATGGTTGGCTAGAAACATATATTGGCTAATGCTTTCTGAATGTTTTAAGAATTTTAATTGGGATGATCATTTATACACAAAGTAAATGTATATCCAAAGTACCATTACCCTGTTAATGTTTGTCATGTAAGAAGAAATAGATACAAAAATAAATTAACTATAAATCATACAAAGTACCTTATAAACAATGGGCAATCAAAATGGAGAATAATCCACAATTGGAAATAGATTGTCCAGAGTACTTTTTGGGATCTTACGAATATCAAAACCATAAGAATCATTACTTTTGCTTGTAAAATAAGTTAACTTTTATGTATTGTATGTAGTCATAAAGAGTTCCAAAATTTAGGTTAAAATATGTATACATAAAGCATTCCTAGATGACTACAAGTAATCACTGTTTGCATCTGGCATAAACTCCGTATCACTGAAATACGTGGCTGAAAGCCATTATTAGCAAGGGAGACCAAAGTATTGTAAGTAAATATCATAATGTGATATTTTATGGGTTCTGTTTACTAATCCACAAAATGAATAAAATAAAACCTGACATGATATTTGAAGTGTTGCAAGGTCTTAATTTTTAAAGAAATTATTTTTGTGGAGTTGTTATGCCAAAAGCAAGACAGTTAAAGCAGGTATAGTAATTACACAAATATGCCCATTTCATTCTGTGGTCTCTGTCTGTTCTTGAGATAGTGTTTTTGTGAATAATTATGTCATCCACTTAAGAAAATAGTGAGATCATTTATTTCTTGAAGTAATTCGACAGCACGATAAAAAATATTTGAGTTTGTGTGGTTTAAACCAAACAATACTGCAATTATACTAACAGCCAAGATACAGTTCATAGTCTGCTTGTTTTTAATTACTTCTCTTTATAAGGTATGCATCTTCTTACTTAAAAATGACAGGCAGAAAAGAGATGTTGAAGGCTTTCAGAGCTGTTCTGTTTTAGACGAGTATCTGCAGCCTCTGTAAAATATCAAGAACGTGTATTGCTAATTGTGAGTAACCCAACAAAAAGGTGACCACAGCTCCATAAGTGAAACTCATTTGGTTGCATTTGGCAATAAAGAGATAACACAGTATTCTAACCAATTCGTGTGGATTAATAATTTTTAAGAAGTACAGGTAGTAAAAACGCTGAAGATAATGGTGGACTGAATGTCTTCCTAAATTATCTTTTTAAAGTTTGGCTTCTGGAAGCAGTGGAAATTATTAGAATGTATATTACAGGTCACATTCTGGAGGAGCCTTGCTGAAAGGGACAAAACTGTGGTTATGCTCAATCATCTCTGCTTCCTGCACCTATAACCTTAAATAAGGGTTAATAGACCTAAAGTCTGCTTGCTTTATAGGTCCTGTTGGTTCTGCAGAGCACAAGATACTAAGGGAAAACTTTTCACTTATTCTTCAGATGGGGAAGAGGGAAAACTTCACATGTATTTAAATGGTTGGACTTGATGATCTTAAAGGTCTTTTCTGACTTAAATGATTCTATGATTCTGTGAATTTAAAGTAAATTTTTAAAAGCAGTCCTATAATGTTTTAGGCTTCTGTTATAGCTTTAAGAATGTACTGCAATAGAATCTCAATTTTGTTTGTTGTTTTTGGTTGGTTGGTTTTGGTGGTTTTGGTTTTGTGTTGGTTGTTTTTTTTGTTTGTTTTTTTTTTTAATGTAGGATTAACCTTGAATCAAACACAGTATTGTGAGGTGGACAAACATTAATAGGATTAAAGATATTTTTATGACTGACTGGCATGTTCACAGTCACATGCAGTAATACAAGTAGAGGAGACAGTGCAAGGGTGAGGCTTAAATAAGAAAATGGGGTTATTGAGTCTTCTCCTAACCAACAGGGGCAGATTCATTGCTAGTCCAATGAGGTATGGGAATTCCAGTAGTCTGTAAGTAACTGCTAAGTACCGTGGAAAACTATGGAGCAGCACAAAGAAAAACTGTTTTCTGACATTTTCATTTGAGTACTGAACTATATTTCTGCTTAGTTTATATCATCCATTCTTAGTTCATTTCCGTATCACTTTTCCTTTAATGACATCTTCATATACTTCTATTTTATATAACTCTGAATTAAAATAAGCCATAACATGTTGTTTCATGTAGTTTCATAGCCTATATACTGAGGCTTTAAATTAACTTCTGTTAGATATTTAAGTTGAGAAGGTTGGTAAATTGCATGTTTAAATATCAAATCTCAAGAGATGTTTGGAAAGGGAATGTTACAAAGGGAGGAAGTTAGATGTTTGGTATAGTATTCTCTTGCTGGCATCCCATTACATATAGTAAATGGTATTTCTTGCTCATTTTGCTCTGAGAGGCCAAATTCTGCTGGTTTGGAAGTATAACAGATATTGTTTATGTGAAATTATTATTCATGTATACCATTTTCCCAGAGTACCTCTGTTACCCTTCGTGGTGTCTGGCTATATAACAATCCCTCAATACATGCACATATAGCGAGACAGTACAGAAGATTCATTACATGCGGAGGATCATGTATGTGTAGTTTAGTATTCATTTCAGCAAAGCGCTTACATATGTGAATTATTACATCTCTGCTAACCAAAGCAAAGGATTCAGGCATACATTAAAGTGCTTTACTGAATTAAGAACTAAGCAAGTTAACCAAACAATCCTATCTTTAGAACTCTGTTGTGGGTCTGCTGATTCTTTCTGAGTGGTTGAATCTTTAACTGCGTTAGTGGTTCTGCATTTTATAGAATACCCATTTAGAGAGCACTGTTTGTTTATCTCACTATTATACCTACTTTTTCTAAACTGGCATAACAGCATTAACTACCCTCTGAAACTTCTGGAAAACATGGCAGTCTCTGTAGACAACTTTTCTGTTCTGTTCCCATGTGCAGACATATGCTGCAGAACTGATAAAAATGTATTTGTCTCTATGAGGTTCGAAATGCCATCGTCTCATAATCCTCTGTATGTCTCTTGCCATCATTCTCTGTGCAAAACTGACAGGATAAGATTTACACACCTGAATAAGTATGTTCTGCTTCTGTGGGATAACACTTGTGTACTGACTTCTGTTAAGATTTAAGGTCAGTCACAGAGGTTTCCCCTTACAAGTTCTTGAAACCTTTTTGTTGGATTTTAACAATGAAGCTGAGTTTAGTGCATTGTTAGAAAACAGAAGTCCTTATTCTGCCACCTTACGTCATTAGACATTCATTAGACATTCATATCTTGAAAAAATATGTAGGATTTTGAATCATCTGGGACTTGTTATTTAAAACCCATTGCAGTAGTAAAGTGTGTATCCCAATGGCTGCTGTTCAGCATGTCATTATGAAAACAGAAGCAAAACTGTAAATACTTTTAAAACAGTTTGAAATTTGTGTTATATTGTGAACAATATTTATACTGTTCATAAAATAGAATACATACAGAACCTATGACACTTGGAACAGGCCTTGTTTTGTAGGAAAACATATCATCAGAATCATATCTTTAACCTAGTCATTTTGTATATTTTTTTGTATGGAGATAGAGAGATAATGAGAGAGAGAGAAATCTACAGCATAGAAAATAGGAAATTGGTTTTTAATGCTGGCTTTTCTAGATAATTCAACATTAAGCCACTTAGGGTTTATTTTGGTGAAAAATTGTGTCTGAAAGTATAGAGTCAACTTCCGTATCTCTTATGCTTCAATGGGATCTGGAAGTATTGAGCAGCTTGTGGTAACATTTTAATGTTCACTTCACTTATTTTAAAAATAAAGAGAAACAGGTTATCTTTGTTTAGGGAAAAACATTGCCACAAACACCCTGAGAAAGATGACTGCTCTCTGTTGTCAAGAAGCAAGTCTAAAGGAGAATTTGGAAGTGTGCATGAATGAGGTAAGTGAAGTGGGAATCCAAAAAGGGGATTTCTCAGAGTGTCTCATGGAGCTTGCTTTCTTTCTGGGAAAAAGTACTCCATGGTATTGCATGGAAGGCTGGCTACAGAGAGCAGTGAATTACCAGTACACACCTGGAAGAAGAGTGTTGCCAAGCTGGTTTTGCCACTGAATGTGATTTCCAACAAACTGATTATAAAATCTGGGGCTGCTGCTGACCTCCTCTTTCAATGTGCTTTTTGCTCCCAGACACATGAAGTACTCATCATTTAATGCCTGGTTATAGGGTAGCTGCACCATTTCACTTACTCAGTATTCCAGTTTGCCTCTTTTGAGGTTCCTACTTTCTCCAGATTTTGCAGTACCTACAAGTACCTGAAATTTTGCAGTTGCGCTTCAATAGGTGTGCAGTTGTTTTCAGTTCTTTTTACAAATGAATGGAAAAATCCCTAGGCAGTTAATCTACTTTATTAACTCTTATCTCCAAGAGTGAAATAACTGAGTATACATGTATTAGTTTTGCTTGCGTAGTGAAGAAGTAATAGCTGAATTTTTCATAACATACTAAATACTGAAACATCTGTGGTAGAAATGGATAAAAACTGTAAACATTTGCTCTGGCTAAGTTTGCATCACATTTAGGGGGTGAGTTTTCATCAAATATGCTATCAAGTTTTATGGGCACAAAAATTCATGGAACATGAATTTCATCTTGTGTGCAAAAATGGCTATGGTTTGATTATCTTTCTATCCATCCGTTTCTTGTCACTTGCAATTGTAAAAGAGTCCCTCACCTGTTGCCAGTTTGTGGAGCACCATCAGTGTAGCATTTTTGCAGTTGTACTGTTGGCGGTTTTGAGTGGAGACCACAGAATGTGATTAGGAAGTATGGATAGTCTGAAATCCCCATTGTTTTCTTGAATAGAATTTGAGTCTGATCCTATGGTTTATAGTGTATCAAAAAGGCATAATCAGTCCACCATTCAGAAATTATTATGGATTCTTACTGAGGCCAAGTTACTTTCCCCTCGTTCCGTCGCTTTCCTGTCCCTATGTTATCATGCCAGCACTACCTGTGTTTGTTCTGTGTGGTGTTGGGAACACAGGCAGTGGCAGCACCATGCCATTGTGTATCCAGGTAGGGATTAACAAGGATCTAAAAATATCTCTTCATAGCCTTGATGGGAGCTAGTCATCAGAGAAGTTCAGGTTTTTTTAGTACAGTGTTTCTATGCTGGGTCTATATTTGGGACATCCAATATCCTAAATGGGTACCTTGTTTTACCAGAAATCTGTGCTCTCAGCTGTGCCGTCCCTGGATGTCTGGCATGTGGGTAGCGCACACTGCCTAAGATTTGATCAGTGTAACAATGCTGTTGCATTCCTCTCTACTAGAAGAATTTCTTTAGAAAACAGCTCTACTTAAGAGACGAACAGGAGTTTCCTTTTCTATATGTCCCCTACACAGTGGGAAGTGTTTTCCAAGGCAGAGGGACCTGTTAGCTGCCTTGTGAAATGTTTTCTTTTTCTTAGCTAGAGGTAGTTAATGACACTTTCTTGTGTGTTATTCAGTACAATCCTGTTAAAATTGGAATTAATTCTCTCTTATTCTGGGACTGTCACCCTGTGATATCATGGATTTCATGATGACTAGTATCCATAATATCTATATAGCAAATGCAACTCTTCAGAATTTTTTTAAAAGTCCATAAAAAGCATAATGGAAACGTAGCAGTATTGCTTACTAATGGTTTTAACAAACAATGGTATCAGTATGATTCTAAAAACTACTATAATTTTTTTTTAATATTTTGAATTATTTAAGCAACCAAACCCAAATTTGTGCAAAATATTCAAATGTGTACATGAACAGCATGAGAAAATTGTGAGTATGATTTTAGCACCATATCTGATACTACTGAATTTTTGGCTAAAAATTATACTGGATGTCTAAGTACATTTTGACATGTGGCACCCCATTTTGAAACAAACTGTTTTATTTAGGCTGACCTAAATTTTCCTTAAAAGGTCATGTATGGAAACTAGTGATGAGCCAGACGTCTGAGGATTCCTTTGTGGTATGTCATGTTTGTGCAATTTCAGCCAGAAAAATGCACTTGGATCTACATTTGTGTGCAGCAAGAGTGACATCTAATAAGCTATTACATCAATATAATTGGTGGGGTTTTCCCTGTGGTTCTAAGAGTGTTATATACAATACTCAGTTGTATTCAAAGGCGAAACTCAAAATGAAGTTTTGACTGTGCTCTGCTTGTATTTGCAACAAGAAATAGTAAGGATAGTTTTGAAAATCTTAGTCTGGCTCCTAATAAAATCCTCACATATTTTCCCTATGTCAGTAGACATGACTAGACTGAGGTCGGTTCATTTTTGGTCACATAGCAGCAAGGATGTAGAAAATGTTGTGTCGTGTGTTTCCCCTGCCCCCTTTACAGCCTTCACAAAAGTTGCTCAGAATGATGTCTTTTCTCCCAGGCAAGGAGATGACAGTCATTAATCATTGCCAACCATCCAGAAACTACTCGACTGACAAATACTGAACCTTTAAGGGGATTAGTGAATTCCTTTCTTAGAAATGTGAACACCTCCATCAGTCTCCTCAATCCCATCTAGGGATCAGTGCGCCAGAGCAACTTTTAGATACGCTCTTCTGTGCCAAATACTCAATTCTGTAACTACAAAGTGTTAAGACTAACTGCTTAGTGGACAGGAACTCTACATGATGTAAACCACCAGGGACTCTCAGGAAAAGGAGAGGAATACAGCAGGCAAGTGCTCATATTGTGTAAATAACCACAGTTCCCTTTTATTGAGAAGAGAGGAAAAAAGTAGAACCTGACCTCAGCCTCTAAGGAATGGTCATGTTGACATCTTTCATGCATTTTTCAAGTTTTGTTTTGTTTCTGAGAGTGTTTTCCTGGTAGATGTTAATGGTGGGAGGTGGTAATATGATATTGCTTGAACTATATTTGTGTGGAGGCAGGAGGAGGAAAATGGCAGGTGGGCTTCATGTTCTGGTGAAGTTAAGGTCTTTTACTGCCTTCATACGAGGCTAATATTATTGGTCCTTTTTGTATAAATTATGCACAAGAGTGATAGAGCAGCTGCTCCATGTCTAATTATACAGGTGCACAGTACTCCAGAATATCCTGGGAAGGACAGTGGTTGACTATAAATTTTGGAGTTTGATGGGAATTTTTCTTTGCTGTAAGGAGCACAGGAAACCTTTGGTATCTATGAAGCTAAATACTCACTAGTGTTCCCTCTGGGAAGCCATGACCCTAAAACAGGGCTGAACTTGTTGAAGTGAGTTGAAAACTAAAAGAATGATTCTTAATTTTTCATTTCACCCTGTGGAGAAGAGTGTCTATTAAGGTTATCTTTAACTTTTAATACCAAAACATTTCTTTTTACTTATAAGGTGAATTGGTAACTTTCTTGCATTTGCACTGAACTGTTGTTCCCATATTATCTGTCCAAGAAACGTACATAATGCAGTGTATCAGTGAAAAAGCATTTTGAAAAAGCATAGTCTATATTTAATCTCTAAGTTATTAACAGAAAGTAGTCAGAAGAAATTTTAATAACTTTCAGTATTCAATGATACTATGTTCTGTACTTTTTATAATTAAGATTATTCTTTATAGGATGCACCTTTAAAGAGCTGGTAAACTGTGAAATAGCGTACAGATTTGCAGAAAGCAAGCTAGATAATTTTCCATGATACAGTGAGAAAGAGATGAGTAAATGCCTCGTTTAGTTATTGTTTAGTTTGCTGCTTTTTATATGTTGGAACATTTAATAGCCATAAGGGAATAGCAATGTAAAGGAACCCATATAGGTATGTTAAAAAGCCTGCTAATGAACTATTTTTTTTCCACTAATGTATGGATGTAGCTTTCCCAAAAGAAACTGGCTCAACAAAACACATGTCTTTTCCTCCTTTCTCCAGAGTGACTTATTAATGGGTTGTTGAGTGGCAAAAGAACGTGGTGTTCATTCCCACATTAATATTTTATCAAGTGCTAACAGCACTGCAGTATCTACAAGACCTAGAACTACTCACAGGAGCTGTGTCAGTACAAAGTGTACTTGCCCTTGGACTGAGACTGGATTATTAAATTAGAAGCATAGGCAAGATTACCATGCCATCATAAGCAGGTATCTTTGTATATTTAATTTGTGTGATTAATTTTTGCTGATACTTGAAGAGTAAAAAGTGCTATGCAGGTTTAATTGTCTGTGTATGACGTGATGTATTTCCCACTAGGGAAGTTTCTTTCAAGGCATAACTTCTTGTAAGAAGTTTTCTAAAACAAGATCTTGAACTGAAATTTTTAAAAATGACCTATACTGTGCATGTATGTCTCTAAACGTTGGAACAGGTACATGAAAAGTTACTGATTTCTGTAAGGAACTTTCGTACAATTATTTCTGGAAACTCTAAATTTATAGTTAAATGTTTACTTTTATCCTATAATGTGTTAATTGAATGTAAACATAATTTCTTACATTATTTCTGAAAGTGCAGAAGAGACTGGACTATAGTTGCAGATTTGGACTCAATTTTAAATTGTGCTGTGCAAACTGTGGGAGTGTTTTTGATTTGTGTTTTGTTTGTTTGTTTTTATTGTCATTGTTTGGAGGGGGTTTTGTTGTTTGTTTGGTTGTTTTTTTAACCATCTGAGGAACCAGTGACTGATAGAAATATAGAATGCTAAGGGCTGGGCTGTAAAGGATAGTTTCAGTCAAAGTTGGGATTGAATCTTGCGCTGCAGCAGTTTGTAAAGCAGCTCTGATGACCAACCTTATCCACAGCCTCTGAATCCTTTTGAATGCCAGCAACCAGAACTGTGAACAGTGCTAGCAAAACTGTACATGCAGCCTTGCAGGCATCTTTGTGGCCACACTAGAAACTCTTTGTCTGTGTAGTATTAAATTATTCTTGTGTTGCAGCAGTGTTCTTTACATGCGCTCAATGTGAATGAGGTAGCTGATGTCTTCTGTTCAAATAATGCATATAATTCATGGTAGACAAAATGAGCAGTTTTAGTGTTTCTTTGACACTTGTTTGTCATCATAAATAGTTGTAATATTTAGGAGCATGGTACTGCGATAATTACAAATGTAGACAAGACCTATGATACAAGTGAAAATGTAAGATCATCTGGACTGCAACAAAATGTAGGCTTTAAAAAAACCCTAGAATATTCTGAAATTGGACAGGGAATTGTCTCCCTGCAAGATAACTTGAGACAATTTTTCTTATCCTATGATTTATTGGTCTGGATCATAATCTGAACATTAATTAGAGTCTGAGATGTGCTAATATTTTAATGCATTTAGCAAATCCATTGCATTTCACCTGCCTGCACTATACAAATTTCAGAAAAATGAAAAAAAAATATTTTATGTAAACACATCATTGGCTAATCTGTTACATTTTTTCCTACAACTGCTGCAGTCTGTGCTGCTTGTATGATTTTCTGTGACAGTACTGGCACGAGCTGTTAATAAATTAGGCCCATAGCCTCTTGATGGCAGTGTATTTCCTTCTTGAGTTCATAGGCCTTACAGAACATTTATGTCTCATTACAGCCAGTACAGCAGTTTATGCCCTAATAAATCAGAAGAGCTTTGCAGAGATGATCTTGACAGTAATGAATCTTTCTGTTGGCATTTCCACTTCACAGACACAAATAATGAAGCAAAACTGCCCCATCTGGCCACTCAGTAAGAGTCAAATCACAGTGGGAAGCTGTTTTCTCAAGCATGACAAAGGTCATTGTATGCAGCAGGAGTGAGCGATAGCAGGTTGTGCTGTGAGTGACAGTGTAGAATGAAGCCATTTGTGAGCTTTTATCATTATAATTACATTTATTAGCTGTGCTGCCAAGGTTCTCCCCGCCCTTCTACCAAGTCTGTGTGCTCTTGCATCAAAAGCTACCTTAACTGATTTCTGCAGATTATTTGGAGAGCTGTTGGTTGGGTATTGCACAGAATTTGATTTAATCAGCTCAGTCAGCCATTGAAGTAGTATTATTAAGGTCTCGCACAGTAATTACAGAGAAAAAAAAAAAGTCTGCAAATTTACCGCCTTGAAAGAGCAAAAACTGGCAAAAGATGCTGTATACTAGTTATAAGCCAATAGATAAAGCAGGTTTACTTTGCTTTAGGAGCATACGGCAGAAATACAGGTTATGTCATCTCAGATTGGCCAGTGGATCCGCTGAGCCTGCTGTCTAGCCTTTGGCAGTATGAGAGCAGGTGATACTTCCACCTGTTCTAAAATCAGCAGTTCTTAGGTCTGCCTTCCTTGTTATGCTATTCACTTGTTAATAAAGTCCTTGCAACACAGAACTTGGATACACACCAAGTATCTTTGAAGATTTTTCCAGGGCCCTTCACTGAGCACCTTCTACATTCTGGACTTGCACAGCCCTGCATTCAACAGTGACACAGCATCTCTATTTTAAAGCATACTTCTTCCGTTCTCATTTTTTCCTGCTTGGTATCGGTGCTGTGTCCAGTTTCTTCCTCTTGTAAGATGAAGTATTCTCTCTGCATCAAATAGAATTGAAAAGCAGTTTTCTTCTGTTGGGAAGGAGTTCAGGGCTGCATTAATTTATTAGTTTTCTGGGTGGTTTGGGTTGGTTTGTTTGTTTGTTTGTGGGGGTTTTATTGTTGTTGTTGTTGGTGTTTGGGGTTTTTTTTCCATTTATTTCGTGCCCCTTTCCTTCCTTTTCAGTAGTATGCTAGTCCTGCAAAAATGGTGTGGTGAGAAAAAATTGCAGCATAGCTGGGTAGCTAACAGTCCTAACAGCGCCACCAAGTGACATCAAGTAGATGTCACCCAAAACTCATTGGCTCGTTGCTGTTCGGGATGTGTTTTTGCACACACCTTTGTAGGTGCATACATTCACTATTTTGCCTTGGCCTTTTCTTGTCTACTCTGAAATGTAATCGTTTCTGGAGGCATAGCTCAGCAGGAAATTAAAAAGCTATCAGAGGAGAAAGTGAGTAAGTTAATGTTAATTTAGATGTGGCATGTTTTGTACTGATTAGCCTTTCATGTACAATACAGGTTTGTACTGTAAAGTACAGGTGTACTTTACAAACTGTATGTTTAGGGAACACTTGTCCATCTCTGGAATGCAGATACTCATTCTGTGTTAACATGACACAACAGGGTTTTTAGGGAGAAAGTCTAAAACCTACCTTTTCCAGTTGATATTTTACAAGGTTTATGTCACACAGTGAGAATGCAGTCACCTGAGTACAGATCCGTCCAGAATATGGATACAGTAGCAAGCTTGGGGGAAGTACCAAGTGTTCTGTAATAACCACAGGTAAGTAGGCACTCAGTTTTATTTTTCTAACCTTTATAATTTTACATAACTGCATTATAATTAATAACCGGAAAGCTCCATGCTAATACAATCTAATTTGTACTCATAAATTATATTTCTTATCCTTATGAAAGCTATTTTAATCTTTTATTTTCCTTGGTATACCCTTCCCCCCCCCCCCCCCCCCCGAAACTGCAAGCATGGAAAATAACATATTGAGGGCTGTATTTGATCCTAAAATAGGAATGTAGGTTTAGAAGAAATAGGTTGGGTCAAATGCTGCTCAAATTAAAATATTCTGGGCTTTACTGGACTGAGTTCCCTGATGGAGCCACTAAAGGAGGGGAAAGGGACAAAGAGTTATTTGGTCAATAGAGGCAAGGATAGCTATAGGGAAGGGAAAGGAGACAGCAGAAGCAGTTTTGATTAAGATGAATTGTAGGAATGGTGAGGAGGAGCAGCCAGTGAGGGTCTGGATGCAAAAAGGTGGTCAGAAGAACTGACAAGATTACGTACTTTAATACTCCCTCCACAGACATTTGCAGTCTATGTAATTCTGTGCCAAATGCAAAGTTTTGCTATGAAATACTAGAATGCTTTGAAATGCTAGTGTGTCACAGGAAGAGGGAAATAGAGAGGAGATGGCTTTATTCTAGTGTCTTAGCTGTAGTGCAGGACTGTTAGGTGAAAGTCTCTAATGATCCTTGGAAAACAGACAGTGTGGTGTGCTGCAGAGGAAAGCGGCAATTCCCTGCTGGTCCTGACACATCTGATGTGAGGAAAATCTAATGTTTGGTTAAGAGTAAAACCTGCTAGCCAGACCTTCTAGTGGTTTGGGTTTTTGTCCTGTCAGGACTATTGCTGTACTCTGTTCCAGTCTCTCACCCATAGCCATGGGCTGTCATTAAAGCTTGAGAGAAGCTTTGAGAGGAGTCATCCTTTCTTTCTCAGTAAGTGACCATCAGAAGCCCTGACTGTAACATTAACTGTCATTTTTTTGTATTGAAAGAAACACTTATATCTTGTTTTTCATTTGGCTAGTGTTGGGATATGTCTCCTTTTTGAAAACTAGATTATGACTCATCTGGCTGTTAATATTCATTGTATTGTTAATAGGTCACAGTTAAAATCATGAAGTTGTAATGGTGTTGGGACAATAGTGTGCACACGTGAATTTTACTGAATAAGGAAGCAAAATATAATAAAGCATGGGCGGGAACAAGGAGGTTCATTATTTCTGTGAGTGTTTTTTGTTGTGGATATCTCTCAGCTTAGTCCTTACTGTTATCAATAGCCCAGTCAACAATGAAGTCATAGGCCAGCTCAGTAGTAGTTGAACCACACAGGCTGAGAAAACTAAAAGCCACCAAAAGGCCATGTTCCTTAGAGAACTATTCTATATGAAAAGATGAGAGAAAAATAAAAAAATCAAATCCATCACAGCATCAAAAGATATGAGTGAGACTGAGAAGACTCTGAGTACTAGCTAATTGCTCATTGTTGAAAGCTTATTACAAATTAAAGCAGAGAATTGTAAAATTTGTCTGTAAAATGCCCTTGGAGATTACTTACATACTACTGTAAGCCTCTTGCTGGTTGTTCTTTTTGAACAAATGCTATTCCAATAGTCTATTTTGATGAAGAACAGAAAAAACTAAACTATATGAAAATGTAACCCAGGAAATGTTAATTCTGAAGAATATTAATAGTTAAGCTGAAGGAAGAAATAAATTTCAATGAGATTGAGGTACAGGTGGATTACATCTATGAAAAATAACATCTAAGAGGAGGTTAGGTGTATATTTACAGTTTGGAGGTGAAACGGTAAATTTCACTACAGAAGAAAATGAAACTTTAAAAGAAATACGTATTCAATTGAGAGTAAAGATAGATGTGAATAAACCAGATGAACGGAATGTTGTGTACAGCAATTGCTGTAATACCTTTATTACATGTGGTAGAACTCCTGATCTAGATAGTGAAATAAGCAATTTCTTTTGTAAAAGATAAGCTTGTGTTCCAAGAAAGTAATAGAGGTGACATAGTTAGTGTCGTAGGCTGGATACGGTCCTGCACCAGTAATAGTGTTAGAGCTCTTACTCCTTTCAACCTTTGGTTGCCAACTTTTCTTCCCCTTTGTCATCCCTGCATTGGACTCCCCAGCACTCACATCTCTTCTTCCTGCTTTCTGTTGGAATCTTGTTTCTACCTAGCACAGATGCACACCAATTTCTAATTTTTTGCATGATTTTTTTGTGTCTCCCTTGCTACTGTCCCTAGTTGGGAAGTCCTTTCTGATTCACATCATCACCAGTTCATCTCTGTTTGTTTTGCCTAAAAAATCTGCTTTATCAAAGACCCACAACAATCATACTTCTATTCAAATATATTCCAAATCAAAGTAATTTTTTTCAGGACAGAAGGAAAATCAAGTGCTGAAGTTGTCCTTTACTAGCAGCATACAAATTTTCCCAATTTATACAAGAGATTAAAAGCTTCAGGTGACCTTCTTGCTCTTTAAGAACAAGAATCAAATGTACAAGGCTATTTGTATTCTTTTCCTGGTTTACCCTTTTTTTTCTTTCCATACATGAACACTGACAAGTTGAAAGATTATACCTTTCAAGTGCTGTCTTGACAGATATTTATCTGTGCGTTTTATTTTGCCTGTCTTGTGATGGGAGTCACTACAAACTTTCACTAGCTTTGTGCCATCTCTGTGAAATGCAGAGAAGAAAAAATATTTTTCCACCTTTTGTGTCGTGGCAACAATTATGATTGCTGATATACAAAATACCTTTCGTGGCACAGTATAACTTGAATTTACTTTTTCATACATTCATGTGTTCTTACATGTGGAGTTATAATGTGCCAGCCTTTGAAACATATAGAGTACTCCAGATGTGGTCTCACTAGTGCAGAGTATACTGTTCTTATAAAATTAATAATTGTTTCGTATAGAGCAAGAGGAAAAGAGGGGGAATATAAGGAAATGTGTGTCTGGATATACAGATATATGTGGTACGACATACACCTGGAAAGTGGGAGATCAAGTTGTGCACATTCCCAGAAATCGTTTCCTTTATAGGACGTGAAGAAACAGTATCCTCCTCAGGTTGCTGGTGTCTCTCAGTTAGTGCACTTCGCATAAGAATAGCTGTATTTCTCTGGTCTAAATCAAGTAGAGTAGAAATGTGAAACTGTAGAATGCTATGAAGCATTCAAGCTTTGTCTCCCATCTGTGTTCGATTCATAAGTGTGTTACACACTAACAGTGCACTTGCACTTTGTCTTGATTAACTCCTGTTTACCCATACCCCATAAAAAATAATTTAACTTGATAAGCTCCTTAAAAATAGTGCAGAGCTTGCAGAGTCATAAAAATGTATTTTAAATTTGAAATGAAAGCATGATCCTTTAATACTAACCCAGTAGAGTTCTACAGCTCTGACTGTTTCTCTCCTCTGAGTGGTCTTTGTCTAAAGATACTCTTTCAGGTAACTTGTGTAGCTGATTTGCATCCTATTAACAACAGATATTGTTGCTCATTAATCCAGCATATTTGGTTTCCGGGGCCCATCGCCTCTTCCTAGACTGAGATGCAGAACCTTCTGGTTTAGTATATGAATTCAGCCTGGGCTGATACCCCAGATACAGTGACTTTACAAAATTCCTGCAGGCAGAAAAGCAAGCTTTTCCAGAGCTGACTGATGAGGAGTTGTCTTTATTCCTTAGAGGAATAAAGGAGATACATAAGGTATATCCCTAGGCATACCCAGGTGAGATCAGAAACAACTGTCACTGTGAAGGTAGGATGCTCTCAGACATTAGGACAATGAGGTGCTCAAATCTGATTTTTCTGGGCTGTATCTATGTGGTAATGTGCCACAAAACATATGCTGACTATTAGTAGTAAATGCTATACTAAATTTACATACTAACTGCAGTGTATACTGAATTCACAAGCCAAATCGTTTCTCAGCTCAAAGTTAACATTTCTATTTAAATTAGTAGGAATTATACAGTATGACCTTCTGAAAGAGGTTTATACCATGCTAATCTCTGTTATGAAATGTTAGTCCTAATGTTTTAGTTGTTTCAAATATACATTTAAGTGTCTTTAATAGATGTATTTATTGCAAATTAGGAAGTGGTTATCTAAGAAAACTCTCACTGTAAGAATGTTTGGAAATGTATGCAAAGATTTTGACAACAGCAGTGTATTTCTGTATATGCTATCTAAAGTGCCGGCTGGCAGGAAAAACCTTTCCACTCATCTTCAGGAGATCAGGATGTCAGTATTCAGCAACAAATATGCTGTCAAAAAGTGCAATTAAAACATGCACCAGTGTAAGGCAAGTTCTAAATGTGGTTTGAGTGCATTAGGTTAATCCTGCTGGATCATGGAGAAATTTCTGTGTTCAGAGCTGTGTGTTGGCAAGAACTCTTTAAAATATATGTTTTTGATGTCATTTACATTATGGTATGCTTAAAAAAACCCCAGTAGCTTCAATCAATTTTGCTTTCTAGCTGACAGGAAAATTAGTAGTAGGTAAAGCAGTAATTGCAATAAAGCTAAGATAAAATGAAAATTAATTTGAAATATTGGCAACCTAGACATATTTCTCCTTTTCCCTGTTTAATTTTCATGGCAACTAATTGTTTGCTATGCTTACAGTTCAATATCTTGTATTTTCTTCCAAAAAGCTAAACTTGCTTGCCTCTACATCTTCTAGGATAGAACAAATAAGAAGTTTCTTTCACTGTTTCTTAATACAGCTCTCTGAGGAAAGCATTTAGAATCCTTGAGATCTGTGTAGATTTATCATCCTTCTAACACATAAATGTTCCATTAAATTTGAAAATTGAATTTTGGGATTTGAAAATATTGTCTGAATCACTAGGAGTTAGTATATGATGATACTACTATATGTTTCTCTGAAGTGTGATTTAGATTGCTTTAGATTTCTTCCTCTTTTTACTGCATGATTTTCTGGACTTTTTATATATATTGACAAGTTGGAGAGATGTTTTCAGACTTTAAAAAATCCTTTTATCCCAAGACAAATCTTTAAAAAATTCTGAAAACATCTCTAAATACTTGCAAGATTAAATAAATCCCTTGGTAATATAATTTATCAGCAACTGAGTAAGATAGTACAGGTAGGAGTCTTTTGCATCTTTTATGCTAGACAGGAGGCCGGGCTCCAAAATGGAGCAAAAAAGCAGAATCTCTTTTGCAGAGAAATATTTTGCCCCTATAGAAAAGATGGCATGTATCCCCTGTCTTGTCTCTTCTTTGAAGAACTGATGGTGGAATTGTGCAAATGGGAACAGAATACAACTGAATTGCAGTGTGCTTTGATTTATTTTTTTTAAAAACGAAGGGGCTGATGATGTGAAGATGCTGGTGGATGTGGGCAGCTGACTTTCAGCTCAGCAAAGCCACACTACAAGATCTTGTTCAGAGTGCTTCTTACTACTGAAAACTGTTTTTACATGGTGAGGTATCACAAAGGTAAGAGGTATAAAAGTCATCTTTACCTGTGATCAATGCGAGTTTACATCATCAAGTCCACTCCCTATTTGTAGGTGTTTTAGGTGTTATGCTTGCTTTTTGTAGCAGGCTTGATATTCTACATGGCCTGCTATTTTAGGTTTTGATCCTACAGACCCTACCAAATTTCTGAAAGCATCCAAGTCCTTTTTTTCCAGTTTCTAAACTAGCCAGGTATTCTCTGATTTGCCATTTGAATATGACCTCAGGTAGGTGAAGGGTTTCTTGGGTAAGTTAACTGATCAGTAGAGCAGTTCCACAAAAACACCTGGAATAAAAAGGAAGATGACGTATGCCTTGTACTGTAGTATTCGGCTAGAAAAGCTTCTTTGGTGATTACAGTTACATGAAAATAGAAAGCTAGAAACATATTCCTGAAAGAAAGCTTTCTGCACAATCAATGCTCATAATCTCTAGTTCAAAGCATTTATTCAGTAACATTAACAGAAGCTAATACATTGAGGCAGATGCACTGCTTGCATATCAGAGGGCTTACTGCTTCATCTAATTACAACAGCTTTTTATAACTTTAATCTATTAATTACTGTGCACATTAAGATGTTAATGTTCATATTTGAGTTGATTTTTCTATTGGGTAACCCTCACAAAGCTCTTTTTTTTTTAATTGGTTGGAGGAGATGACTGTCTGCATCTCACCGTCTTTTAATTAAATCATGGGTCTAACTTCAATAAAAATACAGTTACTCATGTATTACCTATATGTGCATACTTTAAAGTGTGCTTTTGTACATCTGTTCTCTTGCATGTTTTCTCAGAGACAACAATATTTTTTGTTCCAGACTTTTTTTTTAAAATGAGTTTAGTTTGCTTTTCATTTATAGACATTCATGATTATCAGGAGTGATGCATGCTAAAGTGAAAAATGAAATTGAGCAATAAATAAAGCAGTATGTACATAAAAAGATCATGCTAGTGTGTAAACTTCATTAGCCTTTCTTTTTTATGACCTTTAACTGGCTAATGTTTCCCTTGGGACAGAAATACAAATACTCAGGGATGAAGCCAAGGCAGGTCCTCCTAGGAATGTAAAAGTGTCTGTCATAAGATATGCAAGTTCTGTCATTTGTCCTCCTACATCTGAATATGTTTGAAACATCATTGGATTACATCATATTAAATGAAGGGGGGAGACTTATCATCTCCTTTTCTTGTTAGCTCAGGTGAACATGTGTGAGGTCATTGCACTTTGTAGACAGCAAGCCTCTTAAAGCATTCTTCTGGTGCTTCTTTAAAAGTGGTACCCTCTCATATTATACAAGTTTGGAGAAAGTTTTATGCACAAGAAGTCTTGCACTTTAATCAGTTTTTGTTATAAATCAGTGATACCACATCTGGAGTATTGTGTCCAGTTCTGGTCTCCCCAGTTCAAGAGGAACAGGGTAATACTAGAGAGAGTCCAATGGAGAGCTATGAGGATGATCAAGGGACTGGAACATCTCTCTTATGAAGAAAGGCTGAGAGACATGGGACTGTTTAGGCTGGAGAAGAGAAGACTGGACGGGGATCTTATTAGTATTTACAAATATCTGAAGGTTGGGTGTCAAGTAGAAGGGGCCAGTCTCTTTTCAGTTGTTCCCTGTGATAGGACGAGGGGCAATCATAGAATAGTTTCAGCTAGAAGAGACCTTCAAGATCATCAAGTCCAACCTTATTGCTAGCCTTATCAAAAACCGCTAAACTATGTCCCTAAGCACAACACCTACCCGGCTGTTAAACACTTCCAGGGATGGTGACTCCACCACCTCCCTGGGCGGGCCATTCTAATGCCTGACAACCCTTTCTGTAAAGAAATGATTCTTAATATCCAGCCTGAACCTCCCCTGGTTCAACTTCAGGTCATTTCCTCTTGTTCTGTTGCTTGTCAGCAGGGAGAACAGACCAACTCCCGCCTCGCTACAACTTCCCTTCAGGTAGTTGTAGGGGACAATAAGGTCTCCCCTCAGCCTTCTTTTCTCAAGGCTAAACAGCCCCAGATCCCTCAGCCTTTCCTCTGAGACATGCTCCAAACCCTTTACTAGCTTCCTAGCCTGCCTCTGTACCCTCTCCAGCACCTCAATGTCCTTCTTGTAGAGAGGGGCCCAAAACTGGACACAGTATTCGAGGTGTGGCCTCAC